>VKKW01000414.1:0-89691 GCA_018350135.1 Citrus trifoliata | reverse complement strand
GAAAAGGACTATTTTGAAAAATATTCTCTTGTATTGGGCCATATCACAATTTTATAAATTTTTAGGAATAACAATTATTATATAGAAAATTCTGAGGTTGGACATGTTTGTAAAGCTTTATGACGTGTGGGGTTATAGATAATTATAGAAAGTTTTGGGCACAAATATAATTTTGTGAACAGTATTACTGTAGCAAAATTCAAAGTTAACGGTAACTTTACTATTCTAAAGTAGGGAGCTGGATAGATTAAGTGGCTAGTTGCTTGCTCGCTGGAATTTACTCATAACAGCTAGTTTTCGGGCCTTAGTTATAAAAATTCAACTCCAACATCAATTTTAAGACTTTTGCAAGCATAAACAAGTGCAAACAACATATTTTGAGCTTCCAAATTTAGAATCATCATAGATTAAATCTCTATTGTGCTATCATTGGTACATTTACTCTAAAAGAGAGTTCGTTGTTGTAATCTTTATTTTATCATCAAATTTGTGAGTGTTTAAGTGTGAGAAACACTTGAGTGAAGAGATTGAGAGATAATCTTTTGTTGTAAAAGTTTATTGACATCTGGAAGTCAATTGTAAAGAACTTGAAGTCTTGGGAGGCTTGGATAGTGAAATCCTCAAGCTTGATTGGTTTGGAGGCGTGGATGTAGGCGGGGATTGCCGAACCATGTAAAAATTATTGTGTTTGCTCTCTCTTCCCTTACTCTTTTATTATTGTGCTTTATTGAACTTATTATTTTTATTTGATTAAGGCAATAGATTAAATTATTTTCCCTGAAATTTAACTATGGGATTATGCAAGATTTTGAGTACTTTAAGAAATTATGTGACAACTAAAAGGTTTCCAAAATGGACTTTTAACCTAAGAAATTCGAACATATACTTTTATCTTTAGGTATGTCTCAAAATATTATTTTAAATAAATTCACAAAAAATTCTTATTCACCGTATAGGATTAAATTCAACAATTTAAATAAATATTGTGAAATGTATCCATTAGTGACCAAGTGTTTTCAAGTAATTTTTTTAGCTAATCGCCCCAATTTAAATTCTCATGATGGTAGAGGTCAAAATACCAATTTGCATTAGGAAAAGAATACCCTCTAACCATTTTTTTTGGGGGAAAAAAGGCACCCATTAGTGACAAGGTACAAAATTCTATTCCAATATTTAAGTAAATTAAATTATTTTCTCCTATATATTTCATCTAAACTTTTCTGAGTCATGGGAATTAATGTCAATTTCTACAAAGTTGCTTGTATTATTTCTATCTGTAGGTTGGGTTAAAGTTGATACGGATGGTGTACAAAATGAAATTTCACTATTATTTATTCATGAGAACAAAAGCTCAATACAATGTTTGAAACAAAGCAAAGGAAATTACAAAATTAAAATAATTTAGAATAATCACTAATTATCAATCTTTCTTAATCAACAATTCAGACAGGACAATCAATCATTTCACTGATTATTTGTTTCCATCATTAATTTTTTATTCTTATCCATAATAGCCAGAAATTGAGAACAATTAAAAAAAACAAAAACATTGAAAGAAACGCTTGGTAGTTTCCAAACCCATACTACTTGTTTGTCATGGAGATAACTAAACTGATATACTTCGTCTTCTCCACAACTAAATGCTCAGCCCAAGCGTAGCAAATCGAGCAAACAAAGGATCGATTACGGCGTTTCCAAAATGACTTACAAGCATGGGCTCGGTAACCGCCCTAATAGAATTTGCAACATTTTGTCCACACCGATCTTTGTTGAATACAAAACTTTTGTTGTTAACATCGTCACTGGGATCCCAATTCACCTCAAAACTTTCGAACATGTCAAGATTGAATGAACCTTGCTCCCTGAGAATTGACTTGACTTCTTCCTCGTAGGGAAAATAGCAAGGCATATTGAATGAATCCACGTTAGCCTCTTCAACAAGACCCTGAAACTCAAAAATCACAGATTGTAAGTTGTAACATATACATATACATATATACATACGTACACACACACCACACATATTAAAATGTTAAAGAAGCTAAAGGCTGACAGAGAAGAAACGATAAATCGGTTCAGGTTACTGTATCAATTGATTATTTTTCAATTAACATGATAACTCTGGTCGGGTATACCATTGTTTCTATCAGTGATCTATTAAATTTTTCTGTTCAAATATCAGCAATCCATATAAGAGAAAACTTTTAAGTGATGAAAAATTAATTTATAGACCTCATTGACCAGTTGAATGAGAGATTTTGTTAGCAGCTCCAAAAGGCAACAGCAATCTTTGCTCGAGGGATCTGCAATGCTCCTGCCAAGAAAAGTAAGAAACATGCGTCCTCCAGAAACAATTTCTTCAGAGCGTAAGCTTAAAAAAGCTGAGAAATCACGTTGGAACTGTTCCAAAAAAGCTTGACACACAGTGGGAGGGCTCGACTTCGTAATGTAAATATTCCTCTTGTTATTCTCAAGATTCTCTGGAACCTACACATAAACACATTTTGCACATATTTTTTTTTTTGATTTAACTGGGGCTCTAAAAAGAGCTAAAGAGAAACAGAACGGGGGTAAGAAACCCCGTAAAAGTCATGAGACAAAAGAGGTCGAACACCCAAAGGGGGTTAGGGTACACAATAAAGCCAAGAGGAAGAGAAATAGCGAGGTTTGCCATAATCTGCAGCAAAATTAGCTTCTCTGTAGATATGGGCGATGGAGACATGCCAATCCAATTTGAGATAGTCCTTAATAGCCTGGACCAAGGGCGCATACTCATTAGATATCACCGATGATCTAGCCACCAATTGAGTAACACACAGACTATCTGTTTCAACTTTCAATCTACGGATGCCTGAGTCCCAAGCAAGCTGAAGCCCTTTATACATGCCCCAAAGTTCTGCCACCGTAATAGAGCAAGAGCCAATCATCATCCCAAAGCCAGATATCCAACGCCCTAAGTGATCCCGAATTAGACCGCCTGCAGTAGAAATCCCATCAGACTTGTGAGCACCATCCGTGTTCAAAGTACACCATGGCCATTCAGGAGGAAGCCAAGAAATCCACGTATTTATTCTAATGCTCCTTGTGACCAACGGGCTGTTATAAAGCTTATGCGTCTCCTCGGCTCTTGAATGGACATCTACTAACAAAGCCGCACAGTTCATCTTGGTTTGGTTAAAAAGAAACTGGTTTCTCCAATACCAAATCCTCCATAATGCAAAACCAAAGAAAACAGCCCAACTTGAAACATCTCTCATTCTACTATTATCAGCCAAATTCGAGCACAGCCAATGGTAGAACCGAGCGTTAAAAAAACCTTGTCGCTGACTTATGGGGATGATGTTGAGCCAAAACTGCTTAACCAAAGGACAGTCACGTAGAGCATGCATGGCATCCTCACACAAAGCCCCACAGCGGTCACAACAAGACGAAGTGAGGAGATGCCGTCTAGCCAGCTCCGCCTTAGTCTTCAACCCCGCATGAAAGGCCTGCCACAAGAAGACGCGCACGCTCTGAGGGCCTTTCCACGTCCAGATCAACCTCCAAGTTCGATCCTCAGCAGCTGAGTTGTAACCAGAGAGAGCCAAATAAGCAGAGCTTGTAGTAAACTCACCATGTTTCGAATGGGCCCAAAAAATAGTATCCCTGCCCTTCACATGAGAAGGGGAATGAAGAGCCGCTATTTGAAGGATAATATTGTTAGGAAGATACTGCTCAAAGCTGGACCAGCACCAACTCCCATTTCCATCAATGAAATCAACCACCTTGCAATCCAGAATTTCCACAGGGACGGAATCAATTGCATAGGCTATTAAGGGAAAATTATTCGTAACCCAAAGATCCCGTCAAAAGCGAACAGATAGACCATCTCCCAAACACCAACGCCTGCTCGCAAGGACCTCGCTCCAAACATGACCAAGAGATTTCCACAAGTGAGAGCCATAACGGGTAGGAAGCTCCTGAGGCAAATTGAGGGGGTCAATTCTGTATTTGGTAGTGAGGACCCTGACCCATAAGCTAGTTGGAGAAGAAATTATACCCCATGCGAGCTTCATGTGTAAGGCTCGATTCATCATTGTCAAGGACTTAAAGCCAAGGCCGCCACTAGCTTTAGGTTTACACACATTATGCCAACTAACCATGCTAAGCTTCTGCTGAGAAGAAACCCCGTTCCAAATAAACTTCCTGCAAGCCCTATCGATACGCTCACGAACAACACTAGGGAGTGAAACAGTTTGCATAATAAATTGGGATTGCCTGGAGGACTGACTGAGCTAAAGTGATACGGCTAGCCAAAGACAAGTGTGAAGCATTCCAACCCGAAAGCCGCTTCTCCACCTTGTCAATAATCTCTTGAAACATTTTAGTAGAGACTCTAGAATGATGCAGATGGACCCCAAGATATTTTCTGAGATCGGATGTAACCGAGAAGCCAAGGAGGTTCGAAATGGAGGATATATCTCTAGCACCCATATTCTTGGAAAAATAAAGTAAGGTCTTGCTTGTATTTACTTTAGCATCAGAGCAAAAACAAAAATCTGTTAACACTGCCGAAATAACTTTAGCTTGCTCAACAGTAGCTAGCCCTGCAAGCAAAAGAAGGTCATCAGCAAAAAAGAGATGGGATAAAGGAGTACCAGTACGAGATAGCATGATTGGATGCCACTTCCTGACATTAACGGCATTGTGAATCCCATGACTAAGACGTTCGATGCAGAGAACAAAGAGGTAAGGAGATAGAGGGCAACCCTGACGAATTCCTCTAGAAGGAATAAAATCATCAGTAGCTTCCCCATTCCACAAAACCCTCATAGTAGCCGAAGTAATGCATGCCATGATAACTTGGATTAGATCGGGAGGAATCCGAGCTTCTCGCAAAGTATCACTAATGAATTCCCAACTGAGACGATCATAGGCCTTCTCTAAGTCAACCTTAATAGCCATGAAACCTGTTGCGCCTGTCTTCTTACGCATAGAGTGCACAACTTCTTGGGCAATTAAAATATTCTCTGTGATATGGCGGCCAGGGACGAAACTGGTTTGGTGAGGGCCAACCAAATGAGGTAAAATAGAGTGAAGCCGGTTTGCAATCATCTTGGTGATAGTCTTGTAAGCGACATTGCAAAGGGAGATAGGACGGTACATCTTCAAAGAGGAAGGGTTTTCTGTCTTGGGAATAAGGGCAAGCAGCGTAGAGTTGAGCCCTGTGGGAAGAGTTTTATTCTGGAAAACATCTTTCACCAGATGACAAAGAGATGGACCAACAATGCTCCATTGCGTCTGATAAAAAATGGCATGGAGGCCATCTGGACCCGAGGCTTTCATGGGGTGCATTCCGAAAATGGTCTTCTGAACCTCCTCATTTTCTACGCCTATAATTAAAGATTGAAGCAAGTCGTCCTCAATTAGTGGAAAGCAATTAGGATGGGGGTACTGCCGAAAATCAGAAGACTCACAGGAGTACAAGGTTGAATAAAACTGAATAGCATGGGCTTTTATCTCATCCTTGCCATAAAGCCAGACCCCCGCATTATTTTGAATAGCAGCTATTGTTTCGTCTCCTTCTAGAAAGGGTTTTATGGTGGTAATAAGAAGTGTTACGGTCCCCAAGGAGAAGCCAGTCATGACGAGCCTTCTGATGCCAAATGATTTCTTCTTGGGTAAGCACCTCTTCAAGGTTTGCTTTTAATTTTTTCTCTAGATCCACAAGCCCCGAGAATGATAGCTCTCCAAAGCCCTCTGAATCCCTCCTAAACGGGCCAATAAGCGCTTCTTCCGCCAAAAAATATTCCCAAAACACTGTTTGTTCCATTCAATAACTTTGAGACGAAAGTGATTAGCTGCATCTACATACTGGAGGTTTCGATTCCAGGAATCAACCCAAAATCCCTAAACCCCTCATTAGTGAGCCAAGCCGCTTGAAACCGAAACGGACGGGAGTTAGAAACCCTTGAGAACGAAACGTGCCCTCTCACCAGGAGGGGCCTATGATCAGAGCTCAATTTTGGAAGATGAAGCACGGTGGAGTTAGAAAAGATACGAGCCCATTCACTATTGCAGATGACGCGATCAAGGCGTTTGAAGAGGCTTCCACGGGACCAAGTAAAATGAGGCCCGTGGAATTGGAGATCATGCATGCAATGGAGATGGAACCAAGAGTGGAAAAGATTACAAGCACCCATGCCTGAAGGGGAGCCTCCTTTTTTTTTCCGAATCATACAGGATAGTGTTGAAGTCCCCACCCATAATCCAAGGACCATGCACTGTTTGAGCTAATTTGTCTAGCTCACCCCAAAGATGTTTTCTAATATTCGGGTGAGGGCTAGCAAATAGCTGTCAACCAAGAGAGAAAGTTGTGGTTATTAGAAATTTGAAGATGAACATACTGAGGGTGACTAGCAACTATCTTGATCTGAAGAAAATCTTTCCAAATGACCCATATACCACCAGCAAAACCCTCTGCTTCTACCCTATAAGAGTTGTCAAAACCACTTCTCTTAATAAAATTGTCAGCCTTGTAACCACTGATACGGGGCTCCAATAACACAACCAGCGAAGGCTTATAATTCTGAACCAACGTCAAAAAACAACGTCGAAAAGATGGTGACGCTGCACCTTGAGTATTCCAGAACATGGTCGTAATAAACATAAAGACAATGGCCAAAAGAGACAAGGGAAGCTACTGAGGGGACTCTAAAGCCTCGGCCTCAACCTCCATTCCAAATTCGGCAGCATCCAAGCTGTAATTAGCAGACAAATCTCTCCAGTCATGTTTGCAATGGGAGAGTCTTCAAGCTCAACATTTGTCTCCATACTGCTAGAAGCCCGAGGAGAGGCCTTATCAGGTGGTTCTCCATCAAGGGAAGGATCACAAAAATTGTATGAGGGGAGGTGGTCATTTGCTTGCGGAGCTAAGATGGCTTTAGGAAATGAGACAGCACTATGGTGAAGAAGGTTAAGGGTGGGGAACGGGAATTGGCCCTGGCTGATTATGAGTAGATCGTTGGTAGGCATACATGCCATGCATGGAAGTGGAAGCGGCATTAGATGTGGAATACGATACATGCGTTGAGGAAAGTTGAGGAGTGGCTTGCATGCCATGCATGGCTGAGGGTTGCTTGTGCGGGTGGGGATAACTTTTAAGAATTTGGGTGTTAGGATCAATATTCTCAGTCATGGAGTGGATGGATAAATTAAGAGCAGTGGCTTTATGGGGGGTATTTTTTGGATTGTTGAATGGCAGGTTTCTTTTTCATGTTTCAGGATTTTGGGGCTAGGTTTTGTGTGCTTTCTAGGATAGGCACTATGGTCTCCGGATGAGGAGCAGATTCTGTCTCCTGATTTTGAGAGATTGTTTCCTCATTATCCAAAGTTTCCAAGACACCAAAACGGGACTGCAAAATTCTCGGAACATGTCGATTCTTCTCAGGATTATTCAGAGTCTCCTTTTCGGTGACTTTACGAGGGCGCGGCTTGCGGGCCACCACCATCCACGATCCAAACTTAGGCTCTTCTCCGACCACCACAATGTCCTGTTTCTCAGCCTCCGTTAAAGGAACTGGGTTGTCCTTAGCCATGGGATTAATGTCTGTTCTATCAGGGCATGTATCTTTGTAATGACAAAATTTGCCACAACCGAAACAAATCATTGGCAAATTTTCGTATTCCACTCTTTGGATTCTACCTTCGAGATTAAATTGTGACACAAGAGGCTTCTGAAGATCCAACTCAACCGCAAGACGTGCAAATTTGCCCCTCTGCGCCGCGACTGTATTGGAATCAATTTTAATGACTAGACCAATGATTTGCCCTAGCCGTCGAAGGATTTTTGTGATAAAAGTGGATGTTCATCTCTGACAGACGGATCCAAGCCACAATACGATCGATTTTATTATGGACCACATCAAATTCCGGAGTCCATGCTGCTGCACCGATAAATAATGCCCTAGCACCGTCCAAGGGCCCTCGGTGAGGGCATACTCCACATCCTGAGCGTTGCGAAAACGGATCAAGAAATAATCATTAGCCAAATCAATAATATCAAACCCTGAGGTAGAACTCCAGATTTTGTGTAAACGGGAACAGAGCGCTCGGTATCCTAAATTGTGCCCTAAAATTTTGACCACCACTGAGTTTGCCCATGGTTCCGCTAAGCGATCATGAACTCTATTGGAGAAAGCTATATACGGCATTATTTCTTCCTCCCGGAATGTCACATCCTCGTCCTCCAACTCCCAGTCCTCCTTTTGACAAGAACTCACAATACCCGCTTGCTGATGTATGTCCATTAGCATATCTCGGAAAGACAGAGGGGAGGGATTATCTCCATCCACCCCTTGAGCCCTAAACTCTGCCTTCTTTGTGGAACGGTCCCCGACCAGCAGTGGTTGAGAGATTTTATCGGAGCGCATTACCATCTTTACATCACTATCTATATTTTTACATTTTGCACATATTTAAGTCAATACTTGTGAATTAAAAATAAAAATTAAATTAGCACGTGAAGGTTAAAAGGTGAAAATAATGCGTACCTTGGAGAGCCAGTGAACACTGTAAGAAGAATGTATGAAATTTATGCTCCTGCTTGGAAAAAGCCTCTCGTAAAAGGAACCGGGCATTCCTGCTACGAAACAAGGTCCAATTTTTTCCTTTTTGATCCTTTTATAAAATTCAGGTAGAGACTCGAAGATGCTGTTGAAATCATTTCGTGGAAGATCATTGAGAAACACTTGAAACTCGGGTAATTTTTTGTTCGCTTGATGGCACAGTTTATGAATAGTGTCAATAATTTTAGATATAACCAAGAGGCTATTGGGTCCTGAGGAGCAGCCTAAATCCGCAACGTTAAAACAACCAGGAAAAGAGGAGCTGAACATATATTTGATAGTTTCTTCCAGGAATGGCCACGCCTTCAATATCATAGTTCTCTGAGAAAGTAGTATAAAACTTAAAGATTAAAGGAATTCGATATTGTTTATTTCAATAATAAAAGGAATTACTTATAAGTATTAAAGCAAAAGGACACCTGAACGTCGGAGTTTTCCGCATAGCTTGTTTCTCCACCTCCACCATTCATGCAAGGAACATTTACCACAACCATGCCTACTTTCTTAAATCTACTTCTGTGTGCTAGATTCTGATCATAGCCTTGCGTCCTTTGGCCTTTTATAGAGAAAACTCTACATCAAGTTTTACTGAATTCCTATTAATATAGTTATGTTATTTTCATTAATGAAATTTGTATAGATTAATGCGCTGTTCGCCTATACAGTAATTTCAGTGGATGCATTTTGCATATGACTGTTACTATTTCTCTGGCTTTTATGAAATTTTTTTTTGTCAATTCCTTTTATTTGCTTTGGTTTTGATTGTCAATTTGTTTTATGTTATGCTTTGAAATTTTACTTTATGATTGGGGGTGGCTACCATACATAGACTTGAAATCCTTGGTGGTACAAGGCCCAATTAGTGCTTGCATGTGTTGTGTGTATTTATTTTGAAAAATCACCATACAATTGATAGTTATATTTAATTGAACGACACATGTCATACATGTAATAATTGAGTATAATATTTCTGATGTACTCTAGAATTTCTTGTGGTAGAGAGAATCACTTTTTAGAGTCCCTAATTGTTTGGCTACCATCTAGACTACCTTTTTCTTTTTCTTTTTTTTTCCTTAACCTACAAAAAAGATTTTTATAACTAGTTTCTCCATTTAATTTATTTAC
This sequence comes from Citrus trifoliata, assembly GCA_018350135.1. Lineage (NCBI taxonomy): Eukaryota > Viridiplantae > Streptophyta > Magnoliopsida > Sapindales > Rutaceae > Citrus > Citrus trifoliata. Next base: position 79,960 of record VKKW01000414.1, on the reverse strand, counting down.
TAAAATAAAATAAATATACTGTCAATTAAATAACTTTTTAAAAATGACAACAGTAATGAGAAAAAAAGATAAATAAATTAAAAATGACAAAAGTATGTCCAAATAAAAAAAAAAAAAGTATGTCTAAAAAAGACCAAAGTATATCCAAAATATTCATATATTTTGTTTTATGTTTCATGCAGTATATTCCAAATACCTAAACTTTTCTTTCTCCCTCATTTCACGCTAGAGTTCACTATTATATCTATTATTTGAAGTCTCATGACTAGCATTCTATATTTCATGTTACAACGTACGCGTGTTATTCCCATCATTGCATATTTTAAATTAGTTGTTGCATATATTCTACTCTTTGTCTCATGTATAAATGTCATATTTCATATTGTGTATTGAGTACATATTTGAAGTTCAGTATTTCATGTTCTAAATGCACTCCAAACATTTACCTTTTCTTCTCGATTTTGTGTTTGATTTTGATTTTTTTCATATATTAGGTTCATTGTTACAAGTATCGAGTTAACCACGGTGTTTTCTATTTACCCTCCAAAGATTTACTTATTTTCTCATATTCCATTTTAATGTTTCGTCTAACGTTGTTGTTTCATATATAACATTAATTATTGCATGTAAAGAGTTCATTTTCATTTTCTAAATGCTCCAAAACATTACTTTTTTTCCCATTTCATTTCTAGATTTCATAATTGACGTTCATGTTTTTATAAAACATTCATAGTTACATATACAAAGTCCAATGGTTCTTGTTTACCCGTACTTATGTTAGACATTCAGAGTTGCATGTCTGAATTTAGCTGTTGCATATTTTGATTTTAATATTTCATGTATAAACGAGATGTTTCATATTAACAACACAAGTTGCATCTTTAGGTTCAATGTTTCATGTTTTGAAAACCCCCAAATATTTACCTTTTTCCCTGGTTTTATATTTGATATCCGTGTTTCATGTATAATGTTTAGAGTTTCAGTTATAGTGTCTAAGGTTTCGTGTATTAGTTGAGAAATTTAATTTTGCCCCATCATTTATTAAGAATCATCATTAATAGTACATTTACCTGTGGGATTGGAAACTGAAATCTGAAATAAGGATGACTAATAGTATTTTTCTACTAAAATAAAAGGAGAAATGGGAATGAAACATAGAGCCCACATGTTTTTGAGATTAATTTAGAATCAAGTTTTAATTTCTTGAACTCACCATTCATAATTTGACTTTTTCCTCAATTAAAATATCATTATATTAATTTAGGTTAATTGCATCATTTTATTTTTTGTGTTTTAGATACTTATATAAATTGAGCCTTTGTGCTCATGAATGAACGAGTGATTGAAACTGTATGTTATTTTTTAACATATATTTACCTTTTGTGTTCTAAATTAGAGGTTACCTCACTCCAACTAGCAGCTAGTGGACATTTAAATCCAAAATCAGATGTTTATAGTTTTGGAGTACTGCTTCTTCTAATAGTCACTGGAGAAAAAGCAGTTCAATTCCACCCAGAGCTTGGAGAGTACTATCTAGTGGAGAAGGTAATATATTTTGCACAAGATTTTTTATTTCTAAGGAAGAAAAAAGAAAAAGAACCATAGAGAGAGAACCATATTTGATTATTTGATGCCGTAAAGGTACTTCATCAAGTTACTCTCTTCCACGAACGTCGTCACTTTACAAAATTTTTTTAGCAATGCATTGCTTCAATATGAATTTTGTAAAGAGCACACGTTCACTCTAGAAAGTTTTCGTTCAAAAGGTTTATTACATAATATATCCATGTGTATCTATACATCTATGATAACAAAGCAATTTGAAATAGGAAATATCTATGCATCCAAGCAGGTTTTATCATTCTCAATTTATTTTTGTGTGTATCGGAAGACTTTCTACAGCTCTTGGAAACCCGTAAACGAACATGTGATTGGTAGGTGGTTCTAGTGGATGAGAATCTGCATTGCTGTGAGGATGTTCACCATATATTTTTCCATGGCTATGGATCATTGAGGACTTGCATGACTTGCACGTAATTTTGTGAGATGACTTTTGAAGGTAGCTTTTTCTTAGTTTCTATTTTCTCTGGCGTTTATGGGATTGGACATTTTTTGTTGTTGTCAATTCCGTTTACTTTTGAACTCTCCGCTTTTCATTATTTGTTATGAAGGGCGAGGTTGATTACGTCTTCGTATTAATAAGTTGTGCTTGAAAAGGCTGCCACTCAATTCTCTCTCTTTTCATTGCACTCCCTTGCAAGTTCGTCTCTTTAATCTTTCTTGAAAGCATTCGTTAAACAACTAGTATTTGAATACATGCATATAAGAAAAAAAAAAGGAGGGATAAATAAAAAATAACAAAAGAATAATTTATATATAGGAAATTTATTTATTTAATAAGGGTATTATGAGAGAGAATATTAAAGTTCCATTACGATATATATTTTGCCATCACAGAAGTCAGAATCTTCAACTTTTTCCATTCAGACATAAACAACTTATAATCAAGTAAATGATAGAAAATTAAAAAAAAATTAAAGATTGTAAATGTCTGAAAATAAGTAAAATTCAAAATTTAGACAAAAAATAAACTACCCCTAACTATAGTGTCAAAAGGTTCTAAAAATCAGTGTATCATGTATCTCAATCTGTTTTTTTTTAATTACATTAGAATCTATTGATATTTATAATAAAGTTAATCTATCGAAATCTCTTAAAATAAACATTGTGATAGCTTTGTTCGGATATCTAAAACTTGAACAAGGCAGCCCAATTTTTTCTTATTAGTATGATGCCAATTCACTCTTCCTTCCCCGATTCGAGTGCAGTTAAAACATAAGAATTCGTGTACTACCATAAGAGCTATTATACAATTTAGCTAACTAGGTCTAATAACACACATAATGTACTTCTTAAGATTTGAAACTCAAACTTCGAACTCAGGAATAAAGCAAGTCTAAGTTTGTAAATTAAGTTTAATTATTTTAAAGATCCCATCAGCTGAAAATTCCGTAACAGTCTCTGGTCAGTCTTACACCAACTAATTATCTTGCAAAATTAAAGAAAACCAATTTCATAAAATAAGAAACATTAACATATATCAATGTATTTGTCATTTATTATGTTTCCATTTATTAAGCTTTGCCTTAGATTGTTTTTTGTTTTTTTTTAGTTTGGATTTTTTGGTCTATATCCCCTCTATATCTATTTTATTTTTATCGGATTTATATGACAGGTAGGGTCCAACCTAATCCTCCATCTTTTTGGCGGTTTAAAATTAAAAAAAAATTGTGTCAAATTCCAAACTTCCGCCGTCAATTCAACACAACAAATTAAACCAATTGCCCATTAATCCATCACAAATAGAAAATAAAAAAATAAATGAGCAAAATAATTCAGCATACACATTTTTCAAGGGAACCTTTTATTCTCACAATCAAAGGTAAAATCTTTAACATGTGATTTTATCAACGTGTACACCATAATAATTCAAAAATGAAATACAAAAGTTAACAAAATATTTAAATCACTTAACAAGCATCTCACCTGTATGCAATTCTCATGTAAATCCTGATGCCTCAAACCTCCACATCCTCACGTACTTTTCCTGCTATAGTTTCTTCACGACACCTAAATGATCTCATGACCTAAATTATCCCTGATGCGATCTAAAAGAAACTAATTTAAATTAAGAAATAGTTACTGGTAAATTATTTTACTAATTTTTTAATGTTACATTACAAGTTCACCCAAGATCAAGATATGTATTTACCCATAAACTGAAATAAACTATAGTCCCACAGGGAAAGGATGATTGGCATTATTTTTTTTTTAAAAATGTTTTTGAAACTTTAAAAACCAACAGATAAAAAAGCCAATAGTTGTAGTGAGAGAATTGAAAAATATTGATTGTTAGTTAAGATTGTCTAGAAACAGAAAAGCTCATCAAGAACAATTATAGAAGATACTGAATTTATAAATACAGTAAATCAATCTACGTATAGTAGATTTGTTATTATTATTTCCGATATCAATATAATGTTTTCAAAAACATTTATTTCGTTTTAATTTAAGCACAAATAGTAAAAAAGATAAAAAAAAAAAAACGTTAACATTCTGTTATTGGGTGTATCTTTTATTTTTTATTAATAAATTTTCTTGTACCGTCGAGATCCAAAGTGGCTCGAAAAAAGTTGCTGGCTACGCCATTGATCGAGCAACTACATTATTGTTTTCTGATGTCTTCTACCCCCAGCCAAAATATTTGAATTCTTGGTTTGACGTTATTTGGTGTATCTTTTATTTAATGTTTTCAAAAACATTGTTCATAGTCTTTAGAAAAAAAAAAGAAACTAATTCCCTTCGCAAAGACCTTAGTTGAAATATGGCCACTTGATAGGATGGTTGACGTTATTTTTAAATAATTCATGATTTTCTGGAAAAAAAAATGTTAACACTCTCTTATTAGGTGTATCGTTTCTTTTTTTTTTTAAAGGAGACTATGCTAATGATATTTACAACCATACAATTATTGAACCAGTTTACATCAACTCTGATATGACACCGCTAAGATTTTAACCCTCTCAAGTATTCCAGGAACGTCAACTCCCCTCTTGAGAGAATGACTGTCAGGGATGTTGGCACCGCTCAGATTTTAACCCTTTAAATATTCTATAGACATCAACTCCCTCCTGAAAGAAAGATTGTCTTCACTCAAGTTTTGAGAAAGAAAATTTAAATTAAACGTTTGCAGGGGCTCAAACTACTTTCCTCACAAGTAGCCACTTGGCAAGCCCTAGTGGTTGTGTATCGTTTCTTTTTATTATAAATTTTCTTGCACCGTCGAGATCCAACGCGGCTCGAAAAAAGTTCCTGGCTACTCCATTGATCGAGCAACTACATAATTGTTTCTGATGTCCTTTTCAGCTTCTTTTTTTTTTTTGGGCCCCACCAAAACATCGACATTACTTGTGGGAGTCTTCATCGTCTTTAGAAAAAAGAACAAATAATTCAATTCCTTTCGCAAATACCTAACAATGAATCTGAGACCTTAGTTGAAATATGGCCACTTGATAGGATGTTTGACGTTATTTTTTAAATAATTCATGATTTTCAAAAATGATGTGTTTAAAAATGGAAAGCATGTTTTGTAGTATTCGTCATTGCATTTTTGTTGGAATTACATCACCAAACGCATACTTCTTATCCGCCATATCAAGAATTTGGTGGATAATGAGGAGAGGGACTAATAAATACTACATCCAGCCGGACATTGGTTGAGAATTAATTTTGTATCAAGTGTATGGGCTTAGACAACTCTGACCTCTTGATCTAGATTTTTAGTATAAATTTAGCCCATGCAAACTTCTATATGGTACTGGATTCAAACTCGTACACAAGAGTCTACTACTAAATAGGGTAAGCCAAAAAGATTAGCCTACACCTGATGATACATATGGTACTGGATTCAAACTCGTACAAGAGTCTACTACTAAATAGGGTAAGACAAAAAGATTAGCCTACACCTGATGGTACATAAGGCTCAGCAACTCTCCATCTTAATGGCATGTTTGGTTTGTAGAAATGAAACAAGAGAGGAGAGGAGAAAGGAGGAGAGGGGAAAGAAATAAGGGAAAAAATATAAAATTTACGTCAAACCAAACAATGAAATTGAGATCATCTTCTTCCCCCCCCCCCCCCCCCCACTTTTCTCTCATTCTCTCTCCTTTCCATGCCTCTCCTCTCCTTCTATTTCTTCCAACCAATCAATGAAATTGAGTTAGCCATGTGGGCTTCTATAATAGTTGTATATCACATGCATCCTTTGTTCAACCATCAGTTCTAAAACTGTATAAAGAGAAATGTAGATTAACTTCTCTAAGGTGGATGCAAAGTTTTTAATCACCTAAAATAGATGCGATTAATGGAAATTTTTTAATCACCAACAGATCAGATGTTGTTTGAGACAGCTCATGGGAAAAGCTTTTGGGATTGTTTAGCAGACAACTTATAGGAATTTTTTTTGGGATTTTGTAGCTGCTGAGCCTAATCTCAAAAGCATTTTCTATGATGCAATGATCGCTGACTCTGCGCTGATAATAATTGTTGTGATTACAGATTGTAAAGAGCTCTTCAAGGGCTTGAAGTCCTTGGTTGATTGGTGGTGGCACAGGAACTATGGCAAGAGCCATTACTACAAGATTTCCTGATATAAACTGCATTGTTTTAATTTGCCACTTGTGGTAGATAATTTGGTGGGGGACTAATAATCTGGAATTTTTTTAGGGAACATGTTTGAGGCAATACCTCCTGCAAATGCGGTCTTGTTCAAAGTAATTAAACAATGAATTTTATCTTTTACTTTATCATCTATATGTCACTAAGAGGTTATGAGAAGTTGTAAAATTAGTACTAGGCGAACCAAGTGTTGAGGTGAAAATCTGGTCGAGCTTATGATAGCGACCAGGTTGCCGCGTCAGCTCTGCAATTTGTTTTAACAGGGAATTACCTATTGCCGTTTTGATGGAGTGGATATCGTTAGCCACGTACGATTTGTTCCATTGTCACCTACAATCATAGAGAGTTGTTAGGGGATGCTAGATATTTTTCCAGCAAAAACCATTCAACGCTCAAGTCAGTAATTGGGTTCTCTTGTAAGAAACTTACGTCACTTCTCTCGTGATTTTTTTAATTTTCTGGTTCAGGGAGAATCTTTTTTCTCTATTTGGAAGAAAATTTGTATATCTAGAAAAAAAATGCATTTTTCTGGATTTTTCAGGGTTCTTATAGGCGCCCGAGATTATCACATCCTTTTCAATACCTAGTTGTTATCGGAATGAATGCATTACTTAAATCATGAGTTAATGTGCCCACTATAAAATAATTAATTGAGTTGCAGTTACAACGCCCGGGTGTGCATGGACATTATGGCTAACGTTTCGTGAGGAGCTCAACAGTTCGAGTTTAACCGAGGTATCTGGAACGACCGAGCAAGCTTGGTCTCATGGTCGATCTTGCACATGTGATCAGTTAGACTCCTCCTCAAGACTTTACATCACCCAATGGTAATTCCAAGGTGAGGGGTGTAGGTTTCGTTTCATTCTGTTCCATCAATATCTGGTAGCAGTAATTCCCTACCATAAACACCAGTCCCTCAATTTATAGTATTTGAAGTGAAACGTAATAAGACTAGAAACTACAAATTTAACCAGGAAGAGATGGCTTTCTATTCCAAAAACCTTTGATGATCTGTCCTTCTATCTCTTCGCTTTAAATGTGTATGACGTGGCTAAAACTTGGCCAAAGCGTTTGAACCTTAAAATGGCACTTTTGAATTCCCGTAGTACGTCCTTTCAAATCATCATGACATTACCCAAAACATTTTCCTTCATTTTTAATAAATCTGTAATTTCCCTCTTATTTTCTTCCCTTTCTTACTTCCTCAATCTCGACTAAACTACCTTTCACTTTCAAACAAGTACCCTCTCCTCTGTTGCTAAATTGCGATACTCGTCTTCCTGGCTCCAGATCTTTTCAGGTACTTTTGCCTAAACTCGTTGTTTTGATCTTGCTCAGTTGTTTCCATGTTGCTTTTTTTTTCTAGTTTTTATTGCTGCGATGTCCAAGGGAAAGCACACAATGATAGACATTGATAGTGGGAATGAATTGGGCATTTTACCTGACCCATCTAAAGGGTCAATTCCTAACCCTAAAATCCCTTTAGAGGAAGTCGGACCATTTAGGATTAGAGATAACTCTATGAGGGGAAAACAAGATATAATGAGAGTCTTGGTGTTAGTGTAGCAGCGAGCACTGGTAAGGATGAGGTTGTGAAGAGAGTTTTCCCAAGGATTCTTGACCAGTGAAGAAGTCAAGACTAGTTATAGGGCTAGAACCGAGTCTTACCCTACTGATTTTATGGATTGCAAAACCACATAAGAAGACTTATAAGCTCAGGGCGGTGTATAACATTCCTGATGATATTGATTTGAGGATACCTGATAAAGTCAATACTTCTAGTCGACCCCCAAAGGGATATGTAACCTTATACTTAGAATGCTTCAAACTTGGTGTCAGACAGCCACTTTAGCCCTATGTGGTTAAAATTTTGGGAAGGCTAAATTTGTTTCTTGGCTAGCTTAATCCTAATAGGCAGAAGGTCCTCTCTGGTTTATACGTGTTATACCAGAAGTGTGAAGTGGGCGAACCTACTAAGGAAGAGATAGAGAACTTATACCAGCTACGAAGTAGCCCAAAGGATACTGGCTAGTATTACTTCATAAGCAGTTCATAGAAGAAAAAAAACATATTGTAGATCTCTCAACCTCAAGGGGTAATTGAAAGAGCAAGTTTTTCCAGCAAAGAAAATCAAGTAGCCTCTACACTCAGAGCAGACAATTGCACCCTACCCGCTTTTGTACTTCTGGTTGCTCGCTATCCATTGTACTTTTCTTTTTAGCTTTCACTGTCTTTCTCACCCATCCTTTTGTGTTTCAGTTTCTTAGAGTATGTTATCTATTGACAGCTTGGTCAAATCTTATCTAGTATTCAAAGCTGAAATAATAAGTAGCATCCTTGACCAAATGAAGAGACGAGGTCGCACTAACAGCACCTCAAGCAGCTTATCTGCTCCTCCTAAGAAACCTGGTGCCATAAAAGATGTTTCTCCCCTTCAAGCACTTTTAAAAGATGTTTCTCCCCTTCAAGCACTTTTGCCTCCTCTTTCTGTAGAGACTAAGGGCTTAGTTAAGAAGTCTTCAACCCAAGACTTAACGATGTTTACTCCCTCGAGGAGTCGATCATGGCCTCTTTAGCAGAGTCAGAACCTAATCTCTAAACCCCTTCTAGAAGGACCTTGCAAAGCACATAAAGCATGAGTTTCTCATGGAGCTGAATGATCGTAACCTTCTTGAGTTGTTTAATACCGTTCAACGGAGTGCATACCAACTTTCTGCTGCTTCTATGGTTTATAAGTCTAGAGTTACCAATTGTGATAAGAAACTGAAAGCAAAAAACCAAAACTTAGAGAAAGAGTTGGAGCAAGCAAAGAAGCAATCAACTAATACTATGATCCTCGAGCTTGAAGAGAACGTGACCCTATCTGAGTCTAAAGGATCGCATCTCGAACGAGAGTTATCGAGCGTCAAGGGTGAACATGTCAACTCTAGAAAAGATCTCGATACCCAGAGGTTTGCTTTCAAGTGCCATCTTGAAGCAAAAACGTCTTGTCTTTAAAGCAAGATTGACTCCTTGGAAAAGCAGAATGTTGATTAATACGACTTGGGATTATCATTCTGCTATGATTGTATCATGTTCGTGCTAAAGACTGAGTATCTAGAGTTGGACATAAAGAAGCGCGAGGCTAGTGTGAGTGCTTACATGGATGAGCAGAATAACGAAGGTGGGGAAACATGGGGACCTCCTATGGCCACAATTGATGCAGCCCCTTCCTGTGACAGGGAATCCCAAGGAACAAATGTGGATCCTTCTTTAAAAACTCATTAGCCTTACTCAAATTATATTTTTGGCTCTCAATTAACCACAGACTTTGCCCTTGTCCCACCTCAAGTAGGCTTCGAGACTATCTGCTGTGTAATTTTTTCGATAATGTATGTTTGATTTTATCTAATCAATCTAGCGCGAGTAGACTATGACTATTATCTCGCCTCAAGCAAGCTTTGAGATTTTGAGCCTTTTATGTGCTATGCAATTTTTTATGATGTCTGCTTGATTTCATCCTATCAATCTAGTGAGGGCAGACTTTAACTCTTATCTCACCTTAAGCAGGCTTTGAGACTTTGAGTCTTTTTATTAAACACTCCCACATTGCAAATAAATTAAATAATATGATGTCCATATATAAATTTTACTCATAGTAAAAAAATTACATGCCATAGATTCTCAATAATTCAAACTACTAAAAGAAATGACTGAATCCTTATAAGAAGCTTACTGAAAATACTTCTTCAAGTGCTCGGCATTCCAGACCTCTTTACTTCTCGTTCATCTACATAAGCCAATTTGTATGCCTTTAGTCCAACCGCTTGCAAGACTCTGTATAACCCTTCCCAATTAAGACCAAGCACACTGTGGCTGGGATCTCTTGTGTTTTGATTTGCCCTCTTGAGCACCCTGATGTGCTACTAATTTATCTATTATTTTAATGCTTCCATAACTTAATTTATGTTAAATTATATTTTATTTATATTAATTTTTATCTTAATTTTTATATTTTTTCATTGTAGAATATTGAGAATATTCATGAGAAAAAAAGCTTAAACAGGAAACAAATTGCAGTATAATGGAAATAATGTGGAAGCAAGAGGGAAAGAAATAAAAAGCCAAATCAATGATGATAATGATGATTGAATTTAATCATCATGCATTCAACACGTGGGGGAAGCATTGAATATTTGGTTGACAAATATGGCAGCAAGTGGGGGAGCATTAAAGAATTAATTTGCAAATTGGCCAATTAAACTTTACAAGTCACGTGGATGGGCTTAAAAGGTGGATAGAATTGTTTTGTTTTAAAAATCCTTTTGATTTAAGGATTGTGGGCTGGATTTTTGTTTTGAAATCCATGATTGAATGTTATTATTGTGCTTAATGCTTTTAAATATCTGGCCAATATTTGAATGATTTGAGGATACATAATGAGATGAGAGGAGATTTATATATTTTTGCTCTGTGTAATGGATGCCATGAATTGAACGAAAAACAGAGATGTGCCAACGTGATTCGTGCAGTTTTTCTAAGAATTTACATGGAGCTTAATGAATCTTTGCACATTTAAATTCACATAGAGATATAGTGGGTTAATGTGTGAAGGTATTTTTAATATTACTCGAGAGAGGATATTGAATGGATTAGGGAAATTCACTGTCAACATGGGTAATAAATTTTAATAGCAAAGATGGAGGATTAAATTGGATTGGTTATGGTGAAATCGGATGTCCTAGTGTTTTAATCTCTTGGTATTATCTATTACTGTCTGCATCTTTATTTAATTTTTAATTATTTTATTTTATTTTAATCTAAATTAGCTTATTCGATTGTTTAAATAAATTAGGGTTAGAATAATTTCGGTAACTAATAGGATATACAATCTCTGTGGGAGATACTCTACTCTTCATTATATTACTTGTGTCGACTAGTACACTTACTAATTTACGCATCACACCCAATTGCCACTCTTGAACTGCTGCTGCCTTACATTCTGATTATAATAGCGAGACCTCTTCGTTGATATTTTGTTGCTCTTCTTGAGGCTAGTTCTTTTTTTTAGTTAATAGATCTAAGTTTAAACACATCTACTCATTTTTTTCTTCTCATCGAAATACTCTGTGCGATGAGTACTCTTTCCAATCTCTGCAGGAACTACAACCTGTGTCCAAAGACCGATGTGAAGGTGGTTTCTCCTATGGCTATCTTAAAAGTGGTTCTAAATGCCCATAGCACACCAGGTAGCTCATCAACCAAGCCCTTTTTTTCTCACCAAGCCTAGTCTTCAGAAACTTTAATAGTTTTGTTTACTGCCTTCATCTGCCCATTTGTTTATAGATGTACTGGTGAAAAGTTTCAATTCTATTTCCAGATTTTACAGACTTCTCTGAAATTATGATTGTCAAACTACCTATTGTTATCTGTAATGAGAGCATAAGGACCCCATATCTGCACACAATGTTTCTTCAAAATAAAGTTAGTGTCTTCTTTTTAAGACCTTGTTTAAAGCTTTAACCTCAGCCTACTTTGTGAAGTAGTCTATGGCGATAATGGCATATGTTACTTCCCCATGTCCCTTAGGTAAGGGCCTGATCAGATTAACCCACTACTGAGCGAATGGCCTTGGTGACGACATCAAAGTAAGCTTTTCTAATGGCTGCGTAGAGAAGTTGGCAAAGCTTAGGCAACTTTTACAGCTCTTATTCCTCTCATGTGCGTCTTGATGCATCATTGGCCAAAACTATCCTTGTCTTAAGGCTTTAAAAGCCAAAGATCTTGCTCTAGAGTGATTCCCACAGATCACCTCGTGTATTTGCCTAATACATAATCTGCTTTTTCATCATTTAGACATGTAAAAGGGGCAAGGTATACCCTCGCAAGTACAACACCCCGTCGACCATATGTATTTAGCCGCCTGACATTTAAGTTTCCTCGCTTGTCCTTTGTCTATAGGCAGAGTTCTATCTCGGATATATGAGATTATCATATCCATCCATGACTTTCCTGCATCTAAATACACCATTTTCGCTTCTTGCCCAATACTTGGAAAGATTTTAACCTCCACTGAAACCAATTCAGACATCTTCGCATCTGAGGTTGCACGCTTCCTTGCTAGGATATTTGCTCGAAAATTTTCTCCCTTTGATATCTGTTTAACCTCCACTTCTTTAAACTTCGCCACAATCTATCTGGAATATTTAGAGTAATTTTTCATTTTTTCATCCTTCACTTGAAAGTTCTCATAGAAGTGATTAGCCACCATCTGAGAGTCTGTTTGAATTTTACTCTTTCTGCTTGTAGTGCTAGTGCTAGTGTTAACATAATAAAAGGCTTTGTATTCTGCTTAGTTGTTAGTGGCTTTAAATTTGAGCTTTACAGCGTAGGAAATTTCCACACCTTCTAAGCTGATTAAGACCACACCTGCTCCTGTCCCTTTTTCCCCATTAGAGCCATCCACCATCACTGCTTATACTCCACCAGAATCTTCTTTATCTACTCTATTACCCCTGCCAGATTCTTTATTTTCCTCTATACATTCAGCAACAAAATCTACTAACGCTTGGGCCTTGATTGCAACCCGGGGTTCATAACTAATGTCAAACTTGCTCAATTCAACCGACCATTTTACCAAGCGGCCAGAAGCCTCTGGTTTGTGCAATACCTGTCTCCACGACTGATCCGTCATTACAATCACGGGATATGTGTGGAAATAAGGCCTCAACTTTTGAGCTGCAACAACCAAAGCCACACTTCACCATCTTCAGATACTTCGTTTCAGGGTCGAACATCGCTCTACTGGTATAATACAACAGGTATTGAATCCCTGCCTCTTCACTTACTATAACTGCGCTCGTAGCCCACTAGAATACGGCCAGATACAAGTATAACTTATCTCCTTCTTGAGGCGTTGATAATAGTAGGGCTTTAAGCAGATATTGCTTCAGCTGTTGAAACGCCTCCTCGCATTTCGCCATCTATTCCATTTTTCTCCCCTTCCTCACCTGGAAAAAGACATGACATTTATCTACTACCCACGATATGAATCGATTTAGAGTAGCCAATTTTCGAGTGAGACTTTGTATATCTTTAAGTGTGCGAGGGGATTTCATTTCTATGACTGTAAGATTTTCTTAGGGTTTGCCTCAATTACCCTGTGGCTTACTATGAACCCTAAGAACTTCCCTAAACTTACCCTAAATACGCATTTTTATGAGTTCAGCTTCATTTTATACCTTCTCAGCAGCTCGAAGGTCTCCTCTAAGTGTAGCATGTGTTCAGTCGAATCTTTAGACTTTGTAATCATGTGGTTCACATGCAACTCCATTGTTCGTCTAATCAATGGTTTAAAAATTTTATTGACCAATCTTTGGTATGCCTATGTTCTTTAGGCCAAATGACATCACCTTGTAACAGAATAAATTAATGTTTGTAATAAAAGCAGTATGCTTCTCGTCCTACTCAAACATTAATATTTGGTTATAACCCGAGAAGGCATCCATGAAATTGAGCAGACCGTGGCCAACTATTGAATCAACCAACTGTCAATTTTGGTAAAGGGAAGCTATTCTTCGAGCATGCTTTGTTGAGGTCTATGAAATCCACACACATCCGCCACTTTTCGTTTGCTTTCTTCACTAAATCTACGTTGGAGTTCCATTCAGGATACTTAACCTCCCTAATAAAGCCTGCTCGTAACAACTTCTCCACCATGTTTAAGGCATCATACCTCTCTTGGTTGAAACACTTCTCTTTTACTTCACTGGTTGAACATCTTTATTTATTACTAACTTATGGCAGGCAATTATTGGATTTATCCCTGACATGTCATCATATGACTAGGTAAACACATCACCATATGTTCGTAAGCAGTATACCAGCTTTTGTTAACATAAATATTTCTTTAATATTGATTTTGATGATAACAAACTTGATTAAGATTGTTAAAGGCTCAAATTATTTTTTATATATTTTATATTATAAAGGTTTTATATTCAATGAAAAGTGATTTTATGATATTAGTTATTTTCATGTTCATGTTTTAAATTAAAAAGTTTTGAGAACTTTCAAATTAGCAAATATTGCTTAAAATTTCTGAGATGGACTTGTTTGACAAGTTTTATAAAGTTTTGGGTCATAGTATAATTTTATAAAGTTTTAGGGCCAAACTATAATTCTATAAAATAGTTCACTATAGCAGTCACTATAGCAAACGGCTAACCGACATTTTGATAATTGCTAGCCGACATCGAATATAGTTGAAGAGTAGCCTCTGGACATCTTGAAAACCGATTCGACAATTTGAAAATTCAACCCAATAGTCATATTGACCAGTAAAAACGGTGATCCGACATCTAATTAACAGCGATCTGACATTGAAGAAAGTAAAAAATGACTATATTTCAGCTCCAACTATAAATAAGCTCAATCAAATTCAAACAAAAATGATCCCAACAATTATCATTGAGCAAATTATTGAGCATATGACTTTCATTGAGCCTTAATTCTTGTATTCATCTCATTTACTCACACTTTAGATTTTAATTTGTAATGAAACACATTGTGTGAGTGAGTTTTAGTTTGTAATATTCTTGAAAATCAAATTGAGAGATTGTAAGTGTTGGGATATACTTGGGTTAAGAGATTAAGTATAATCTCTTATTGTAATAGTTTATTGACATCTTAGAAGTCAATTGTAAGAGCGGTTGAAGTCTTGGAGGCTTGCTTAGTGGAATCCTCAAGCCCGGTGAGCTTGGAAGTGTGGACGTAGGCACAGTTAGCCGAACCACATAAAAATCACGTGTTTGATTTCTCTTCCTTTACTCTTTTATTTCTTGCTTGATTAAATTTATTATTTTTATTCTTATTAAGGCATTAGATTTAAATTGTTGTGTGGTTTGTTTTACATAAGTTTTGATAACTCAATTCACCCCCCTTGGGTTGTTTAGATAGTATTTCAGCTTTCTCTTCAACCTCTCTTTTATCCTTGATCCGATCTTGATAGTCTTTTCTGGTTCCTTTTGCTTTACACTTGCTATTTTGATTGTTCAACTGGTTCCTACTAGCTATTTTTAGAGTCTTCCTGAGTGTCCAACGAGGTGATTTGCACTGTCTCCTTCACTGTCGCAGCATAGCACCCTTGGGCAATCCGTTGATCTCCCTTTACTACTCCCAACTTTGTTTATGTGATATTCAAGAGCCAGGAAATGATTAGATATTATGCTTTGCTGACTCTCAAGAAAGGTCTATCTAGGATTATCTGATATCGGTTGCTCTCATCCACTATTAGGAAATCCAACATCATGGTCTTCTAGAAAGAAGTAGAGCCTATTGTGATAAGCAACTCGACTAGACCGAGGGGAGTTAATCTTTCCCACCAAACCCTTTCAAGGATTTGCTAGTAATCTGCAGCTTCAGGTCCATTATTCTCATTTCGTCTAAGGTTGACTTGAATAAGACGTCTACTGAACTTCCAATATCCACTAATATCCAAACGAACTTTTTGCCCGCGACAACAGCACTAGTCACCAATGTGTCTTCATGCCAGTACATCACTCCTTCATCATCGCTGTCTGTCCACGTGATGGGCACCTGCCTAGTGTTCGCTCGCTTCGCGACTAGTATATTGCATAGAACGTCTCTGTTGGTCATTGCACATCTTGAATCATTCTTCCTGAACCTATTTGAATCGCCAACCAATGTCGGTCCTCTGACAATGACCCTGATCACAGGCTATTTGTGCCTGGCATCTCCAACATTATGCTCCATCATCATGGTTCTATAATGTTGAAAACAATAAACTTATTTTTCACAAATAATTCATTTACGTGGAATGAGGTGTTGGATGTACATGGCCCTTTATCATTATGCTCCATCATCATGGTTCAATAATGTTGTGTCCATAAAGCATCTAATTGAGTAGATATTAGCTTTACACTTTGGATGCCCTTAAAGGATTCCTTTAGAGCATGTTCGGTGAGTGGAATGTGTTTGGTGCTATGATCAAAGCTTAGTGGAACATGTTAGGTCATGTGTATTGTTATGATTATGTTTTTGTTTTATTTACTATAAATACCTATGCCATTTGTGTTGTATGTATCAACTTTAAGAAGAAGAAAGCATAAGAAACAAATCAAAGCTTTTGAGAGTGATTTGTGAGAGGGTGTGAATTGTTCTTGTAATGTTTTTAAGCTTTCTTTAATAAAAAATTGCATTTTATCCTTTATGTTTTCCAATAGATCAGATGTTGTTTGAGACAGCTCATGGGAAAAAATTTTAAGATTGTTTAGCAGACAACTTATGGGAAAAAATTTTGGGATTTTGTAGTTGATGAGCCTAATCTCGAAAGCATCTTCTGTGAAGCCATGATTGCTGACTCTGAGCTGATAACAAGTATTGTGGTTGAAGACTGTAAAGAGGTCTTCAAGGGCTTGAAGTCCTTGGTCGATGTTGGTGGTGGCACAAGAACTATGGCAAGAGCCATTGCTACAGGATTTCTTGATATAAAATGCATTGTTTTAATTTGCCTCTTATTGTGGGGGACTAATAATCTAGAATTTTTTTAGAGGCAACATGTTTGAGGCAATACCTTCCTGCAAACGTGGTCTTGCTCAAAGTAATTAAACAATGAATTTTATCTTTTACTTTTATCATCTGTATGTCACTAAGAGTTTCTAAGTTGTAAAATTACCACCTGATGAACCAAGTGTTGATGTGAAAATCTGGTCGAGCTTATGATAGCGATTAGGTTGCCTTATCAGCTCTACAATTTGTTTTAATGGGGAATTACCTACTACCGTTTTGATGGAGTGGATATCATCAGCCACGTACGATCCGTTCCGTTGTCACCTGCAATGACTGAGAATTGTTAGTAATTGGGTTCTCTTATAAGAAACTTACATCACTCCTCTCGTGATCTTTTTTTTTCGGTTCAAGGAAACTTTTTTTCTTTTTTTTGGAAGAAAATTTGTAATATGGAAAAAAAAAACCTTTTTCTCTGGATTTTTCAGGGTTCTTATAGGCACCCGTGATTATTGCGTCCTTTTCAATGCATGGCTGTTATCGGATTGAATGCGCCACTTAAATCATAAATTAATGCGCTTGTTACAAAATAGTTATTGAGTTGCGGTTACAACGCCCATGTGTACATGGACGTTATGGTTAAATTTCTGAGGAGCTCGACAGTTCGAGTTTAACCGAGGTATTTGGAACGATCGACCAGGTTCTAGTCTCCTGGTCGATCTTGCACATGCAACCAGCTAGACTCCTCCTCAAGGCTTTACATCACCCAAAGGTAATTCCAAGGTGAAGGGTGTAGGTTTTGTTCCATTCCATTAATATCTAGTAGCGGTATTTCCCTACCCTAAACACCGAGTTTAAATCTTGGGAAGTTAGAGGCCAAAAAATATAATTTATTTCTGTTCATCCTTCCATATCTTTGAAAGGAAAAAAATTGTAAAATTAAGTAATTTTCCTTTAGTCTTAAGTTTGTGTCAATTGCTCATTTAGTACATATTTCTTGAAAATTACCTTAAAATCCTTGCCTTGACTTTCTTAATTGTCGGATGTTTCTTTTCAACATAAATAATATTATATCTGATATAATTTAAAATTCAAACACAATTGACTTGGAATAAATAGAAAGAAGAGAACAATTAATTAAGTAAATTCTAATAGAGCAAGTATATATTATAGAAGTTCTGGCAATTTTAAAAATACAAAGCGTAGTTAACTAGATAATTGGCTCAAATTAAACCTTATGGCCTAAATGAGTATCTGCCCTTGCATTCCGATTATATTACAGATTTTTAATAACTGTTGCAATCTGACAAAATTAACTGATCAACATACCTAGTGGATTCTGCATGACTGGAGTGATGAAGAATGTGAAGAATCAATTCCAAGCAAAGATGAGGGAAGAAAAGTGATTATAGATCATAGACATGGCCATCGAAAACCAAACGAAAGGCAAAGAAACAATGGAGACACAGCTATGCTTTGACCTGCTCATGGCGACTTTTCTCAATGGTAAAGAGGGGAGTATCTATAACTACTTGGGCTTAACCCAAGTGGCCAGAGTCACTCCCTCACAAATGTGAGGGAAGTGGTTCGAGCCTCCGCAGACGCATTGCAGGGGTTTAATTTAAATTTCCTTCCTTGGAGCCCCAGAGCTTGAGTGAAGGCAGTCTTTCTCCCAGGATGGGAGTTGACATCCCTCGAATATTTGAGAGGGTTAAAATCTGAGCGGTGCCATATCAGAATTGATGTAAACGGGTCTCAGTATATATATGATTGTAAATATCATTATGAGCAATAGTTTTCATTCAAAAAAAAAAAAAAAGAGGGGAGTATCTATGACTGAAAGAAGCTCTTCTTGGCAGAAGGTTTCAGCCACTATAAGAAAACTCCTAATCTGGGCCTATGGTCTCTCGTTGAGGCTTACCCTTGATTGCATCCTGCTCTTTATAATTTATTTATGTGTTTGAGAAGCAATTAATTTGCGTGTTTCCGTTTACTTTTTATTTCAATAAAAGCCCTCGCTCTAACGAGGTTCATCTAAATAAATAAATAAATAAAGGTCCACTCTACTCATATTTGCATTGTATCCTTTTACCTCTCTGTGTTGTATTTGTAATCTGTCTATTCTTAGTTAAATAAATAAATGAAAATGTGATTGTTTAATAACATGTCTGATTTTTGGACCATGATTCTGTCATTTCTACTGAGCAGAGAATTAAGTCCAACGATGGAATTTTTTTTTAAATGAAAATTAAAATTACAACTGAGCAAGGGGTGCTGTGAGCTTTACCTGTCATAAAATACATACCACTACGGCATTGAAGATTATAAGAATAAAAATAAAAGGAAACTTCATGATTCCTTTGGCATCCTTAGACAATAAACAATGGCGTGTTTACTTTAATTACACAGGACAATGGGACTATATAATTCGAATGGGAAATCAGATTGAATGATGGTGTTTATTTTCTAAAAATACAATTGATAATTAGAATCAATTTTATGGGATCCATAAACAATGAGAATAAAGAGTGTAAAATTTATTCCCACCTTACCCATGAAAATAGGATTCATATTCCCTGAATTGACATATTTTTCTGTGCCCTGTAAAATATTAAAAAAACAAAGATGAAACAAAATAAATAAATAATTCCAATAAATCTTTTCATACATTCAATATATGATAAAAAAAATCATTTTCTTAGGCTCAATATTTAATAAACACATATTTATTTCTTAGGCTCAATATCTATTTTGATAACAAAAAATACATGATCTTAAATAAGGATATTTCTATAACTTATTAACAATCCATTACCTCATGATTAATATTCTGTATAATAGTAAAACAATGAAAGGATGCTTGTTTATTAGTTATTCTAATTTTTGAACCATGATTCCTTCATAATTTATGTTTCCCCTTGAGCAAAATACTCGTACTGACAATTAAGTAGTTTGATATTGAAGTTTTATTTTTATTTTTTTCCTTTCGGAACGATTATCTCCAAGTGTAATTGTTAAATGTTATTTAATTGGAATATAAAATTATTGGCTGTTTGAAATTCATGATAGAAACAAAACAAGTCATTTGAAAACAATTCCACTATTTTAATTTTTAATGTTTCAAACGTGAAGCCCAAGTTGTTAGCTCCAAGGGCCGATGAGTCCATCTTCGGCCCAATTACAAATTTTTGGTTTGAAACAAATTTTGGACCATGAGTCCATGGACTTGGTGTTCAGAACAATCCTTATTTCATTGGTTAATGTAATTCAAATATTTTTTTGAAGCAGAATAAATATGCAATTGGGATTATATATATATATATTTTTAATGGAAATTTCATTAATCTTAAGATATTGTCAACATCGGACATAACCACGGAGGTGGAACAAGCCTCCACTCTCCAGGACCTGACATAGAACCTTCCACCCTAGCTATTGTATGGGCAGCGACATTCGCAGATCGTCGAACAAAAGAGAATCTTACTTCTCCAACTAGTTTAACTAATTCTTGACAGTCCTCAATAATTAAACCAAAATCATTAGGACTAGAAGTTTGAGTAATTAAAGCAGAGTACACGTTCAAACAATTTATTTCAAGAATAACTTTAGAGAGCTGCAGAATTTTCAGCCAGCTAAGAGCTTCACGAACAGCCAATGCTTATGCCTCTCGAGGATGAACTGAACCAGGAAAGCGTTGACACTTAGCTGCCACAAAAGTACCTCCAGAATCTCTTATTATTCCTCCAAAGCTGAAGTTGTCCTGCGATCTAAATACCCCTGCATCCACATTACACTTTAACCAGCCCGTTGGAGGCTTAATCCAACACACCGAACCATGACCCCACTGCACTGGCTCAACAATTGTTAACTCTTTCTTTCTAGCTTCTTGCCATTGGAAGAGATAATGGCCAGCAGCATTCACCAGATTTTGAGCCCGCCCACTCTTCCCATTCCACACCTTATCATTTCTATTAATCCAAAGCCTCCAGCACACCATCATAGCTAGCTGGCAATCCTCTTTACTGCAGTGACTAAATATGTACTCAATCCATGCAAAAAAAGAAGAACATTGTCTAATAGTTCCTAACGAGGACAGTAGCCAACAAGACTGAGCAAATAAACACTCCACCAAACAATGTAAGACCGACTCGTTAGCTGCACTACAAATGGGACATATAGGGGAAACATCAACCTTCCTAGGCAGCAAATTGTCGGCAGTAGGCAAAACATTTATTAAAGCACGCCAAATAAAATGTTTCACCTTACTTTGAACTTTCAATCTCCATAAGCACTTTCATACCTTACTACTCGGGGCATCAGAAATAGGATTCAGCAACTTGTAACAACTCCTGACAGTAAAATTACCCTTAGAATCAGCAAGCCAGAACCAGCAATCCTTGTCATGTCTAGCACTAAGAGGCACTTGCAAAATAAGTGCAGCATCCCTGTCATTGAACACATCTGCCACCAAATCATTGTCCCATCGTCGTTGACCCAGAACCATAAGACAATTCACCGTAACTGTTGCAAGACTCTCATCTAGAACAGTTGTTATACAGCCGTTGTCGGCATCGGGGAGCCACGGATCCTTGGTGATTTGGACCTGCTGCCCACTTCCAATTCGTAACCGACTTCCTTGAATTACGACATGTTGGGCAGCCATTATTGATCGCCAGGTATAACTAGGATTAAAGCCCACGCTTGCCTCAATAAATACGGATCTAGGATAATACCTGGCCTTCAGGATCCTTGCCACCAGAGATTGCGGATTTGTCATGAGCTTCCAGCATTATTTTCCCAACATAGCAATATTAAAATCGTGTATCTTTTTGAAACCAATACCCCCAAAAGACTTCGGTTTACACATCGAATCCCAGCGACGCCAATGAATTCCTCGAACTCCATTTCGCTTAGTTCCCCACCAAAACGAGTTCATCATAATTTCCAGCTCCTTACACAAATCCACAGGTAACAAGTAAATGTTCATGGCATAATTTGGAATAGCTTGGGCTATTGTTTTCAGCATTATCTCCTTCCCAGCCTTACTTAAAAATTTCTGATTCCACCCTTGCAGCCGTTGCCACACTTTATCTTTAATAAAATTAAAGACGACACTCTTCTTTCTTCCAATTTGCGAAGGCAACCCCAAATAGGTTTCATGGTTACTAGTTGCGGAAACTTCCAGAACTTCACACACCTGCCCTTTGGACACCTCATCCATATTTGCACTGAAAGATATGGCTGATTTTTGATAATTCACCTGCTGTCCAGAAGCGGCACCATAGATAGCCAGCAAACCCTTTATAATTCTAGCTTCATTTAGATTGGCTTTAAAGAAGAGTAAACAATCATCAGCAAAGAATATGTGAGAAATGCTAGGTGCACTCCTTGCCACTTTAACCCCATGAAGAAATCCAGCCCTTTCCCGATTACGGATCAAAGAACTAAGTCCCTCAGCACATATTATAAATAAATAAGGAGATAACGGGTCACCTTGTCGAAGCCCTCTACTTGGAATAATCGGCCCCACTTCCGCCCCATTCTTTAACACCTTATAACTCACCGTAGAAACACACAACATAATAAGTTCCACCCAACCCTCATCAAACCCCATCCTCAGCATCACAGCCTTTAGAAATTCCCATTCAATTCGATCATATGCTTTTGACATGTCAATATTAAAGGCCGCTATACCCGTTTTTTCTTGTTTCTTTCTTTTTAGAAAATGAACAATTTCAGCCGATATGAGGATATTGTCAGTGATAGCTCTGCCCGGAACAAATGCACTCTGAGATTCAGAAATTACCGAGTCTAATACTAACTTCAATCTATTTGCAAGCATCTTTGCAACTATCTTGTATAAGACATTGCACAATGCAATAGGGCGCATGTCTGTCAAAGTTTCAGGCTGCAGCTTCTTAAGAATTAATACAATTAAGGTATCGTTCAGTTCATCAGGGAAGGTGCGAGTTGAAATAAAATGTAGACATGCATCTGTAACATCTTGTCCAATTAAATTCCAAAATTTCTGATAAAAAGCGGGGTTCATGCCATCCGGCCCTGGGGATTTATCCGGATGCATGCTAAATAATGCCTCCTTAACATCAATAGCCGTGAACGGCTCCAACAACAATTGATTATGCATCACAGTAACACTAGGCTCAATGCAAAATACTACTGGATCACAAAGACACCCTCCAGAAGAAAATAGTTTATGAAAATGCTCAATAATTAAATTATCAAGCTCAAGAGTATTCGACACCCACATACCCTGGTTATTTCGCAGCTTCTCAATAGTATTTTTCTTCTTCTTCGTTGAGGCTGTAGCATGAAAGAAACGGGAATTCAAGTCTCCCTCCTTGAGCCAAAGCAACTTAGCTCTCTGTTTCCAGTAAACTTCGTGACTGTGAAGTAGCTCGTTGAACTGTTTTCGGGCTACAGTGAAAGCTTCCAGTC
The DNA here is from genome assembly GCA_018350135.1 of Citrus trifoliata. Classification (NCBI taxonomy): domain Eukaryota; kingdom Viridiplantae; phylum Streptophyta; class Magnoliopsida; order Sapindales; family Rutaceae; genus Citrus; species Citrus trifoliata. Next base: position 56,761 of record VKKW01000414.1, on the reverse strand, counting down.
CCTCTTGGTCTCTTCTACCCCGTAACACGTTCATCATTTTCTTGCAGCCCGCAATACGATTGCGGAAATCCCGAACTAATTTCCCACCCCACTTCAGCAAATTCATTCCACAGACATTGAGCTTCTGCTGAATTGGTAAACCAACAGTAGAGCTCCAGCTCCTACCAATTATATCCTCACACTCTGGTTCTCTCATCCACAAATTCTCAAAACGAAAACGATTGTGCCGAGGAATGGGAGTCGATGGTTTTGGATCCAGAAAAATGGGTAAATGATCGGAGCATGACGCCTCCAAACTCCAAACCTTGGCTGTCGGAAATAAACTACACCAATCCCTGTCAGAAAAATGGGTAAATTTCTATAAATTCATTTTTCCTTTTGTAAATTTCTATAAATTTATGATAAACTTCAATTTATTCTTAATATAAAACGATACTTCTCAATTTACTCCTCTAAAAAATATGAAAATATCAATTTATCCTCTTTTTTTTTTCAAAAGACAAGGGCAAATCAATGGTGCATTGATAAATTTTATTTTTCTGTAAATAGAGATAAATGAATATTTTTATACTTATAAATTGGAGACTGCCATTTTAATCAGGGGGTGAATTTTAGCTTATAACTATAAACTCTATACGAAAAAAAAAAAAAAAGTATATTAGACGTGAGATGATGCGACGAGTGACGGTTTCGTGATGTGCAAGGCAATTTACATTTCTCGGCGGGGACCCCAGAGGCCTTTGTTGTGGGCACCGTATTGATGGGCTGGTGAGGGCCCATTTGTCTTACCAGCGTCACGTGTGTGGTTGGATATGGACCAAAATCAAAACACAATTAAGGCGGTACATGATTTACCAAACACTCGTGGATTTCCGTTAATATCGAAACAGCTGGCGGGACCCAAGAGCAAACACTTGACCATCTTGTTTTGGACTTTGCCAACTGTCACTTGATCATTGCCAGAATGCACTAATGATATAGTAAGGGTAGGTTTAGTATTGAGCTACTGTAATTTTTAAATTATAGTTGTTGTGAAAAAAAAATATAATTATAAAATATAAATTAATAATATATAATAAATATAAATTTTAAATAATAATTTTGATAAAATTATTAAAAATATAATAAATTTTATATTATACAAATAAAAAATTATATCAACATAACTTAAAAATTATAACAACTAATGTTTATTAAATATTTTAATATTATAATTTTTAAATTACAACTGTCCAACCTCAATCACAAACGCACTCTAAATCGTGTTATTGTGTTTCTTCAAATGAAGAGCGGACAGTGACTTCGTGTTACGGAGAATCACTGATCCTTATTTTATCTTTCTAATCAAATAAATTTCATTTACTACTTTTTATTTGTCATTTTTATTTATTTATTTTTTCAAGTTGATATTTTGATTTTCTACCTTCCTTGGTATTTAAACTTGATTGACCATTCAAATAAAGACACTTAAATATCACTCCATCAAGTTCTTATAAGAATATTAATCTCATTTTTTTAACCAGTAAACATTTAAATATATATTTTGATTCTTTTTTAAACACTACTTATTACAATCAAAACTCTATCAATATTTACAATAAAAAATTTATTAAAACAAGTTGGATAAAAAAAAAATTAAGATAAATTAGGTCAAATTTATTATAACACAGTCTAAATTTTTATTTTACAATTAAATTTTTTTAAAAATCTACTAGACTTCACAATTAGCCGCTACACTTGTATAGATATGACTAATCTCACCAATTTTAAAATAATGTAAAGAATGGAGTTTCAATATCAATGATGATAGTGACTTATAATACATAGTTTTGGAATTTTCTTTTTTTGGCACAGGAAGATGATGTGGACAAATTAAAGCTCGGTCAATTATTTAACACCCTATGACCCAATTTTCTCAAAATTCGTCCCTGGAGGCATAATTTTGATATGTAAACTACTTGTGGTTTGATTGACGAAGTCGAGAAGTATAATGGAGTTCACTTTTGTGATGGCCTGGATGTGGGACAACTTTATGGCATGTGATGGACTTTGCATTCACACAAATTATAATTATTATTAGACAGCCCATAGCCCACTTTTCAACAGTCGCACTTAGCTTACAAAAGCTCCAAGAGAAAAGTAAAAAGATATGTACACAACCCAGATGGGTTCAGGCTAGTCTGGGATCAGAAGCCCATAGGCCTATGGGCACTTAGTCCTGTTTCCATGGGTAGTCATGTCAGTATAGCAACTCCCACAAAGCTCCCTGTTACCCGCGGTGCCAGGCGGCACGCACTTGCATCTTACACAACACGTGCCGCATGCTCTGTTACACAAGTTTGGCCTTGAGTGAAGACTGCACCTCTGATTGCACAACCCTCCACAGTCTACAGCCAAAACCCAGAAAGCCAAGATACAAAAAACAGAGAGTTCAGAATGCCTTTGAGATTTGAGACCAAAAGCAAAAAGCTCAGGAATTTTTGTTTCTGGCAAATTGTAAACAAAATATGGAAACCTTAACCCACCTATGTCTTGCATAAGCCTTCTGGTTACACCTCTCACAACAAGCTGATTAAAAAAAAAAAAGGGACAAACCGGCGTGTCACTTAATTTAATTGATACAAGAATATGCAAACATTTTAATATATTCAACAACTGAAACTGAAGTTAAAAAAATGTGCGGTATGTATGTGCCTGGCCAACACCAACATGCTGGACTCCATCTCTATCATCTTCTTTCTTCAGAGTAGATGAAACCTGCATGCGTGAAGGAAGAAGCATGATATATAGCCATTAGCCATTAAATAAAGCAATATAAATGCGATAAAACCCATGTGTGAAAACGAACGAGAAGTTCACTAGCTATATGTAATATGTGTACCTCTGCAACTGCAACACAGAAGAGCAAAATCCCCAACAGAAGAAGCACGCGTACGGCCATCGCTGCTGCTGCTGCTACTTGCTATCTTAATTCCTAACGCTGAAGTAGCTAACTGTGAAGTGCTATTTATAGTGGACGATTTAAAGTGATTGGACTGGACTGCTCATTTTTTCAAAGAGCTGCATGTGGGGTCGAAATTAGGCGGCTAAAAAGAAAAGCCTCTTTATTAATTTTGTTATATCTCAAATTCCATGCACGGTAGCTGGGCAAACAGTACTTTTTCGTCGATAATGTACAGCTATCGTATCCTGAAAGGGTAATTTTTAAAAAAAATTTCGAATTTTGGGTTTGTTGTAAATAAATTATGAGAATCTGTTTATTTATACAAAATTTTTTATCGTTTGTTAATTTTAACATGATTGTTAATTGATTGTATAAAGATAATATTATTCTTAACAATAGTTTATAGACGAACATAATTAAAAAAAATTAAAATTAAAAATAATAAAATATAAATTAAAGATAGAGAAAGTATTTTTCTAAATTTAAAGAAAAATGATCATTTTTTATTTAAAAAATTTTAATTAAAATATTTTTTGAAACTTTAAATGCTAATGTGACTCTTCAAATAAGTAGTAAGGGTTTAGAGACTATAGTTTTGGAGAAACCACTTCATGGTCGAAGGAAAATTGGTGGACAGCTCAAAAATCACTATGGATGTTATGGCCATAGCCAATGAAATACATAAAGTAAATATTTCTCCCATGAGTCAGCAATCGAGGAGAAAAGAGATGCTCATCGGCTGGCAACCCCCGCCATGGCTTTGGTGTAAGTTAAATACGGATAGATCCATTAGAAATTCATGGGATGCAGGGGCTGGTGGTGTTATTCGCGATTCGGTTGGGCACTGGATTTCGGGATTTTGTATGCATATTGGGGAGTGTCCGGTGGTTATGGCTGAGCTATGGGGTTTATATCAAGGTTTACAATTGGCTTGGGATGCTGGCATAAAACGTCTGTTGGTGGAAGTGGATAGCCTGTGTGTGTCACAGATGATTTCTAAGCAGGTGGTCGTGCCTAATGTTTACTATGCTTTAGTTGTTGTTGTTCGGAATCTTTTTAGCAGGAATTGGTAGGTTTCTCTTTCTCACATCTTTCGTGAAATGAATTCAGCTGCAGACTTCATGGCCAGTATGGCTTATTCAGTCATGTATGGGGTACATGTTTTTAATAGCCCGCCTGTGGGTATTTATTCATTTATTTTGCAAGACATAGTTGGGGTTGCTAAACCCCGTATGGTTCTGTCTCAGCTCGTTTTATTGAGCCCATTTTAATAAAAAAAAGTAATAAAATCTTATTTGAAGAGTTTTTTACCGATTCTTTTAAATTTTATTCCCTTTAATTTTCACATAAATAATAAAGACCTTTGCTTATAACACTTTTTGTTTAGATGTTGTTATGACTTCTCACTTTAAATATTTAATAGAGATATTTAATAATTATTGCATCTTATGTATTAATTATCTAGTGAATTGTAAAAATAATAGGTTAATGATTAATAATAGGTTCAATTAATTTCATAAGTATGATATTAAATAATTTGTAGCACATTAATAAATACAATTAAATATCTAAACTTACTAAATATAAAATTATTGTTTTCCTTAAAGGTTACAATATTTGTATTGTAGGTAGTTATTTCTAATGGATATCTTTCTTTAAATGAAAAGAAATTAAGTGCAAAGTTTTTGCATTTTATTTATTTATATAAATAATTAAAAAAATGAAATTAGACTTTCGGTATTTGCCCTAGATGTGATGAATAATAAGTAACGAAGCTGGTGATGTGTTAACATAAAATTCGCTTAAGGCCTCGAATAATGCATGGACTTTGGTTACTGAACCAGGATGAGATCAAACAGAAAGAATGCCTTGGTTGGCTGAATACAGCTGGGCGATAGCTGTAAGCCACTTAGCACTGCGCCGTACGGTACTTCTAACCAATAGCCAAAAAAATTTGAAAAAGAGATGGATTAGGTACCATGGTGCTCAGAAGTTAAAAAGACAAGGCAGTGAGAGCGAGTAAATGTACGGTTACTATCACCGTACCTGTCTACCTGATTTGAGAATGCTACTGCTTTTCCGGGTAAGGTAAAATAAAATAAAGTAGGGAAATTATCATAGGAATATTTTATAGGTGTTTTGTTATTAAAAATATTTTATAATATTTTAAAGTGTATAATCGTTTATTTTAAATTAATAAAATATATATGTCGTTTATTAAATCGTTACTTATCGTTTAAATAAGATAACAATAGAGTGATAATTTGATCTTTTCATATAATATAAGTGGTAATAAAAAAATTTAAGAGTATACAATTAATACTTTTCAAAGGTAAAATCATTAATTCGTTATAATTTTGTTAATTTTCAAACGACAGCTAACGGTTTAGTAGTCGGTAAATAACTTTCGTCAATTTAAGATAAACGATTGATACACTTTTAAAATATTATAATATGTTTTATAACAGAATATATATAGGATATACGAATGATAATATCAAGACTCACCTATATTGTAAATGTTGCAATAATTGCAACTGTTGTTATTTTAATTTTAATCATTAGGGTAAAATTATGTTGCAGCTGTGGTATGGTACTACAGTTATTTTCGGTCATTAAATTTATAATTGTACAATTACACTAACTAAATTTAATAATTAAAAATAATTATAATATCATACCACAATTATAATATAATTAAATCCTAATTATTAAAATATTATAAAGATGAAAAATAGGGACTTTGTTTAAACTGCGCTATTTTTTTAACACACAAAATAATAATACTGTTTATGTTATGATATTTTATCCGTAATAAAATATTATTTGTTAAAGATAAACACCGGGGGCAAGTCATGATGAAGGACGACCAAATCAAGAAAGCAAAATGTAGCTGATGATGAGCTGTTTTCTTACTGGCTTTTGCTTGATCGAGCACTGTGATTCCTGCTGCTCTATGTAAGCGGTCCAGCTGGAGTTGTGATGAATACCACTGTCCTCCATAACCCGAATCTCCTCATTATTGTGGGGGGCTCTTTCTAGTCTCAATAAATTCTTTTTCTTCCCACTAACTTTTAATCCCTCGTAATGGATAATCGGAGACAATTTCCTTCCCTAATAATAATAACAACAATAATTGTTTGGGGTATAAAAAATAGATACTTAAAATCAAGGAGAAAGTTATCTAGTAGCATGTGCAAATGCGGTCATTATTTTATGAGGATATATTAACTCTTAAATTCAAGTGGCACATTTAAATTGTTGACGAGGATATATTATCTAGCAGCAAGTCACAGCGCCTCATCAACACAAATTAAGGAGTTGACGAGGCAATCTGCTCGCCATCATCAGCTTGACCAAATTTCGGCACCGACAATAACACTGGACAATGATTTTCTAACTTCTATGCATTAAAACAACCATGTCTGTATTAACAAAATAAATAAATAAATAAAATTGGAGAGAAACCTGGAATTTGATGATATTACATTGATTCTTGCGTTAAGGATCACTCAAAACATTAAACGATATTATTACGTAGAATTTCAGTATTCCTGTCAATTCTCTTTCATTTTTCTGTTTATTTCTTTTTTTTTTTTTGGGTGTTTTACTTGTTTACATACATGAAGAAAACCCTCTTTGAACAGAAAGAATTCCGTAAATTCCCGATCTGTAAAAAGAATGAGGTTATATTGTAATGGCAAATCATATGAACAACCACAACCCGCAATAACCAGCCATGCTACATGTTCTTCGTCCACATGTAGTTGCGTCAACTCCACATTCTCCATCACCAAAACACCTGTGATCAGAGCGAGCATCAGGGATGTGGCAAGCACTCTTGACCTGTTGGCACCCATGTCCGCAACTCGTCGCAGGACAGACTTGCAAAGTCATTGCACTTGCTCGCCTTGCCTGCTTTTCGCTCTGCATGGTTATAAGTTTCATTTACTTATTACCCTCTTTGCCAAGTGAAATTGAAAGGATATCCAAATGAATCATGAAACATAACGAGATAAGCAGAAGGAGTACCGGGAGAAAAGTCCAGTTACTTGGGATGTAGGCCTCTGGAAGCCTATCATGCCAAGAACTCAAAACTGGAAGTGGGTGACCTTCAGTTGTGAATACGTAATTTCGATCAACCAAAAAAGAATCATCAAAGAGAAGATATAAGTACTTGCACCTGCCAAAAAAGACAGTCTTTCAAATGTAATTTACACCTCAAAATCAAAATTCTATTTCTTGTCTATTTCAAAAAAAAAAAAAATTCTTACGTTTCAGCGAGAAAGAAACTATGCTGATGATCTTCCAGTTGCATTGTAGTTACATCTCTAATGCTTGCAAATCCCCCATCCACTTTAGTGTATGAATTCAGAGAATTGACAATTGATTCACCGACTTCCAAGTACCAAGGATCTGAAAACATGTCATGGCAAAGAAAAAAATTAAAAAAAAAAAAAATAAAGATGTAAATGCTGAGAAGGCATGAAGGTAAACTGAAGCTGAACTTAGGTGATGAGCCAATGTTTCTTTAGCCACATTATAGCCAAAGAAAGGGGGTCAAACAACCTGACTGGCTAACAGTTTAAATTAGCAAATAGCATTCTAATACCAGATGTCTCTGTACTTCCATGGACTTAAAAGCAAAAATTTCACACATTCAAAAGAAATTATTTTGAATAAGAAGCCTCGTACCTTTCGTTGCTTGATATAGGTAGAAAGTAGATTCTGCCAACTCAGGGCGCAAAGGATAATACTTCTCAGTAGGATGTAACATTAGATGGTCTAGTAAATACCTAAAAGCTTTTGCTCAGATTAACTTTCTCAAGTTAAAACATGTAGAACTGGATTCATGAACCAGCTCAGAAACTATAACAAAAATGCAAGTTTTGCACTCGTAAAACATCATACCTTTCTGGTAGTACTCCAAACTTCTTCCAAACATGAACGAATTCACGATGTGATGAATTGGCAGCAGCTATATCCCCAACAAGAACCTAATGCAAGAATTCAAATACAGAGGTCGAGGAATTCATCTCCATTCCAGAAACATGTGAACTGCCTTCAGAAGCTTACCTGTAGACCAGGCCAAAATGCCTGAAGACTTGTAAGCTGCCAGTAAGTTGCTTTTCCATTCCTCATATCAGCTTCATGGTACCTAGATAACGGTAATATGCATCATATTCGTATCAGACATGAAGAACCCTCCAAAGTGATTTCACTATCAAAGTTAACTATCCTTTTTCTCCTTAATAATTCAAAATTCATCTCTGATGTTTCTTATTATTCAGCCGCATATTACGGCAATGAATGAGAAAGTTCTGCTCAGACAGAATAACATTGATCTAATTTGAGAAATTAAACCCAGATGCTGATAAGATTTAGATTGATAACACTGTATGAAAAAGATACCAGGCCCATGAAGGGAAAATGTAAGTCAGTTGTTGGACCAATAAATGTAGGGCTAAAAAGAGCCTATCTAAACTCCAAGGGCAACATTATATGTACTCAGCAAGTACCATGGGCCATGTCTGAAATATTTCTGTACAGCAAGATATGCAGAATGAAACATTCTCCAAAAGTCCTCCTTCCCAAAAAGAATGTGAGCCTTGAATAAATACTCATAGAATGAATCAACCCCTTCAAGAATGAAAGTAGAATTCGGCATGAGAAACATCAAGATAATTAAATATCATATGTAATTAACAAGCAGAAAGGAAATTCGGACAATTTAGTAAACAAGACTAGGTAAACTAAATGGAGCATATTAAAGGCAAAGACACATACCAGCCCCAATACCAGAGGAGTACTCAATCCATTCCCCAGTTGTCACATCAAGTGTTGTTCCTAGTAGATTCAAAGAACTCCGCATGCTCCACAACCGACGAAGAGCTCGTAAAGCTGCTGATTCATAAATGGGATCACCTGTTAATCGTGATAATGCTCCCATTTCAAGAATCAGTGAACCTGAGTTCAAATACAGAAATCAACAAATTTTAGGAAGAAGACATTATCAGATGACCCCATCTTAAATTGTGAATGATAAGCTCCTTACCACACCCTGAGGTGCTTGTTTCGGTAGTCTCATTCTCCATAACTCCATACTGTCCACAGAATTTCGCATTGATGCAGTCATATATCCTTCTTACAACAAAACCAGCAGATATACTCATACTTCCCAATAACAGTAAGGAAACTCTTATCAAAGTGATTATGTGAAATGAAAGTAAGCAATTCTCAGTCACAATTTAAATGCAACACAGACACAAAAGGGTGTTCATGCATGAATTCTCAGCTTTTCCTGAATATTTTAGCCATTAGAGGTTGGTTAGCTTTGGCATTTTAGTTTCTGAAATGTAACCACCAATACAGATTGTTCGCTATTGTTCTTTTTAAAGAAACCCAATTGTGAAATATGACAACAAGGTTTCCATGTCCAAGTCCAAAAGGGTATTCTATGGGAAAGCTTAGCCATAATCAATCACCATGTTTTTTGAAATCATAACTCTAAGCTTACATTGAAACAAACAATTACAACAGTATTAGTGCAAAATATAGTATTTTGCCATGTATTTCATGGTGCTAATAGAAAACGGGCGAGTTCCCGTTTTTCTTTAATTCAATAAATTTAAATTTCAGAAAGCCGATAATAAAATTAGACATTTCATATGCGTCATGCCATCCTTGGTTTAAGCAAATTTTATGCAGTACCTTTAAGTTAATCCATGCATATGGTAATCCAGTTGGTGTATCAAATGCAGGTAGAAAACGTCGTCCTAAATCTTCAGCGAGGGTCAGCAGCCGATTCTTGTAAGATCCTTGTACCAACCTGTTTGCTGAATCAGTTGCAAGAATATGCGCAGAAACAAGTCCTCCAAGGACTCTTATGTTGCACTGCATTACAGAAGACAAATAGAAATGAAAATCACCAGAAACTTCGAAAGTAAGTTGATGGCAGTAAGTGTCTCTCCTTGTATCTAAAACCCTCAGCCTTGTTAAGTTATAACCATAATTATAGCATGTTACACAAAAATCAAACAAAGCCCAACCTTGGCATAAAACCAACTTAACTTTACAAATTGAAGCTATGGTTAAATGATCAAACTAAGTACCTCGAAAAGATTTATCCTTGCATCAACATCAAAATTCAAATTTTCTGAAAGCCAGAGAACTGCCCTTTCAAATTCTGTGTTGTTACCCATGATAACAAGGCTAAAAGGGACAGAACCTGGGTTAGATCAAAGATATACATACATATAGCAGAAATGATAATTAAGGGATTACAAACATGCAAAATTTATATAACATAAAGTTCTTGCTAAAAGTACTGAACTATACCTGGACAAAGATTCAATGAGAGTTAGGGCAGATCCATTGTAGTCTTGCGGCAAGTGTTCAAGCTGTAAATTAGACAATAGGATATTATTTTCCCTTCGCCTGACAAATATTTCTCTCAATTAACAGATAATCACCTTCAAATTTCCAAGCTCACTTAGAGAGTCTGTGAAACTTTTGGAAAGAGGCTTTAGCTCATCATGCTGCAAAAGAGTAGACTGAAATTCAGCATCATATACAAACTAAAATACATGCTGTTCTAATATGATCAATGAAGAACGCGAACTGACAGGGAATGCATGTGTCAAGTAGTTTTCGTACGCATGGTAGAACCTGCAAAGAAAGTAAAACAAATAAAGTGATTTATTAGCTCTCGATTCTAAACGACATGGAATCCTGTTGGAAAGTGTATTATGTTAGGGGGGAAAAAAAGAAAGAAAGAAAATTCTTACTGATCAAAAGTAGCTACAGTAACCTTAACGAAGCGAATATGTAGCTACATTTCAGTGACAAAAAACCAATAGTCTACCTAGTATAGTTACTTTTAAGTGCTTTCCTAAACTGGACAGCAACTAAACAGAGGGTCGAGATATGAATTCTAGGCCTACAAACTAATTTATCCATTTATATCAAACACAGGATTCACTAGTCACATTATATTCCTCATTCCTAAACAAAGATGATCAAAACAAACCCAAGAGCACAAGCATTTACAATCAAACTAAAATGCAAAGACATAAAAATAAATAAATAAATGAAATTTAGCAATTTTAACCCAGAGGATCATCAAGAAAAGTACTAAAACTTACATGTCGTGGACTTTCTTCTTCATGTGTCTCTTCTTAGCTGACCAATACAAGGAATCAACTTCGGACACAGAAACTGGGAACAACGAAGGAGAGATCACGAGGAAGACGAGAATCCATTTTACAACTTGACGCGGTACCATGGTTTTAAGTAAAAGTTACGGTTCTGTGTGAAAGAGAAATTGAGAAAGACAGCAGGCGCCTCGAGTAGGAGGTGGGTGAGCATAGAATAGATCTGGTGATAAAGAGTAATGGAGGAATCCAGGTGAAGTTGAATTTCAAGTTTAGCTATTAGCAATTAGCAACACCCAACCGGTCTGCAAGTCTGAGTCACATCGCTTGTTAGTCACCAATCAGATCTCGTTTAAGCTCTGACTATGACGTGGTTCAATTGCTTATCGACCAATCACGTGATAAGGAAAATTCCTCTCTGGCTCTCTCTCTCTCTCTCTCTCATCACTGGATTGTAAGGATTGAAAAATTTGATTCTCGAGTGTGAATTCGCCGTTGGGTGTTGAAGACTTTAGCCCTAAATAAATAAAAATGTCGTTTTGTGTTTTGTCATTTGGTCGGGTGTAACTTTATTTATTTCTTATTCAATTTATTTCACCTGGACTGAACTAATGGATTAAACATAAAATTAGTTTATGGGATTAATAATCTTTCATCTATGCATATGTTTTGTTGGGATTAGACTCTAAAATAAAAATGTTTTATTTATTCATAACATTCTTCTTTCATTTATTTGTGATTTACTTTAAATTATTTTATTAATTTCTTTTTTATGGTCTAATTAAATTTGTACATTTTACTTCTATAAATTTGTGAGAGGACAGGGTACAAGAATTTACTAATGAAGGAGTAAGGAGAATACAATCATCAGACAAAAAAAGTTAGTAGTACGTCAAAGTACATAAAATTTTGAGATGGTAAAAGCTCTTAACACATGCCCTTATTACATCCTCATAGTTTGTATAAAAAAATGCCTTAACATTCCCCCCGTCTCCCAAAAATTTGCCCAATTGGACATTGTTACCCCTAGTGAATTTGGATCATCCAAATCAATTTTGGACATGCATAAACTTCATGTCTATAAGGATTGAAATTTAAAAGTGTAAACACACTTCAACAATTTGAACTCTAGAATTCACAATAGGAAAGTTGAAATATACCTAAAATTCTCCCCATCCTAGCTCTTTTTCCACAAGCAAACCCCGAGCTAGTTCCTGTAAAAGAGATTTCGAGGTTCAGATCAATTTGCATCTCATTAATTTTACATGGACTTTGGGTAAATATTTTAGATTTCCCTTAATCTAGTAAGAAAATGGCCAAAAGTCTCTTTCCCAACCTTAGCTTTTGGCGCTTATTTACATACCGAAAAAGCATACTTGGTGGAGATTTTAATTTCTCGATTCAAATCTCTTCCATCTAGATTTTATAATCCACTTTCTGCTATTGAATTTCATTTCACATCACTTTCGATGCGTGATTTTGTTAGTAATCACGTGCCACTAGTTATTATACTTTCCAATTTAATTTTTTGACCAAGTTTTAGATTGCATATTTATCATCATATGATTTTTAATGTAGTCAATGTGTCCCAACTTTGTTTGAATCTAGATTCAAAGTATCTTCGCTCTTTTTTTTGGTAATTTTAAATGTTTTATAACAAGTGACGTGGTACATGTGACTTTATATTTTGACTCCAACATGAATGTAATAAGAAATGAAGTGTTTTGTACATGTATAAAATTAAATATATGCGTACCATCAATTTTTTTTAAGGGAAATTTATGAGGTGCATTTATGCTTATAAAATTAATATACTTTTCTAATTTCTCATTCTAACGAGAGAGAGAGAGAGAGAGAGAGAGAACAGGTCAAAAGACAAAAGTATCTAAAAGTAAACCTGAAGAAAAAAAATAGCAAAGTGACCATCACCCAAAAATAGAAACGAACAAAATTGAAACAAATCACATTAATGCACAAGAGACAGAGACCGTGCAAAAAATAGCACAAACAAAATTCCCACAAAATCAAAGAATGAGCCTCCTACATTCTCTCACATCCACAGCCACGCACAGCTTCTTCTTCTTCATATATAAGCTCCACGCTCCCCTGTCTCAATCATCACTTAACTGTGTGGCAAAGAAACCTGAGAAGGAAGCAGGTCTCTTTGCCCTCTCCCCCACCCCATTATAATTTTTCTTCCTTCACCAATAATTATTTAAAAAAAAAACAAAAACAATAATGGCCGTGCTTCCTATCTCCGTTATCTTCCTTGCATTTATCTCCATTCCCTTCTCCATTGCCAATTCTAATTCTCCCAATGCTAGTCCCAAACCAAGTCCTGTATCTAGTCCTAAGCCAAGTCCTCTCGCTAGTCCGAAACCAAGTCCTGCAGCTAGTCCTAACCCAAGGCCCCTCGCTAGTCCCATGCCTTCTGCTAATCCGGCCCTCCGCGCGGACTACTATAAGACGACATGCCCAGACTTTGAAAAGATCGTCCGTGAGTACGTGCACCAGAAACAAACACAGAGCCCCAGCACAGCCGCGGGTGCCCTCCGGGTTTTCATGCACGACTGCTTTGTGGACGGGTGCGATGGGTCCGTCCTCATCTCGTCGAATGCATTCAACGTGGCAGAGCGTGACAGTGACATCAATCTTTCCCTACCCGGCGACGCATTTGATGTTGTCATCAAGATAAAGAATGCCCTTGAGGATGCCTGCCCTGGCGTGGTGTCATGCGCTGACATCTTAACCGCCTCCACTCGTAACCTGGTTGTTATGGCAGGGGGACCTCGTTTCAATGTGTCATTCGGCCGCAAGGATGGGCTTGTCTCTCAAGCGGCCAGGATCCCAGGGAATTTACCAACCAATAACATGACAATGGACGAAATTCTCAAAATGTTTGCAAGCAAGGGATTCTCCATTCAGGAATATGTTGCATTGATGGGTGCCCACACCATAGGTTTCGCTCACTGCAAGGAGTTTTCTGACAGGCTCTTTAAATTCGCCCCGAATCAGCCAACAGACCCTGAATTGAACCCAAAGTATGCCGAGGCTTTGAAAGCCGCCTGCAAAAATCACGAACAAAACATCACGATGACTGCTTTCAACGATGTGATGTCACCTGGCAAGTTTGATAACTCTTATTTCAGGGGTTTGCCCAGAGGCTTGGGGCTGTTGAGAGTAGATAATATGCTGGTCAAGGATCCTAGGACCAAGCCCCTGGTGGAGCAGTATGCTAGCAATGAGGTTAAATTCTTCACTGATTTTGCTGCTGCTATGGAGAAACTTAGTCTTCTTGAAGTCAAGACTGATCCCAAGGATGGAAACGTCAGACGCCGCTGCGATGCTTTCAATGATGCTTAATTATTAATTCTCCTGCTAATCCTATGCATGCATGCCTACTGCCTAGACTCAATGAATGGATTGCATTTCATTTGTTTCATCATTTTGCCTCCTCCTAGCTGCTGCTGCTGCTGCTTTTTGTTGAATTTTCTTGCATCTTTCTTTTATAATTCCCTCGGGTGATATGATGTCTTAATTATTTCATGATCTCTTTTCTCATATATATTGTCGCGAGGATCGTTGTTGATAAAATTGGCCCATCAATATAAGATAACAAAACTTGTGGGGGGTAGTTCATATATAATACAAGATTTTTGTTTTGTAGCATATGATGAATGATATATCAGTAATTGATTAAAATAGTTACCCATCGAGTGAGAAGAAATCCGCCTTCATCCTTATCATTTTCACTTGGGTTTACGTCTTGCTCTTGAAGTTCCAATGCAATAGTAATTAGTTTGGTACTTGATTGGTTTCATGAACAAAAAGGAATAACTAGTGTGAAGACTTGCAATGTATCATCCTCTTTATAAGTGCATCTTCTTTTTCTCTCTTTTTTCTTTTCTTCCCCGTTGATCTTTTAACAATAAAGTGGGAATAAAGTTCAAAGTTGAGCTTATCCCGATTGTTATCTATTTTATATGAAATTATAAATAAGAAAATGAATCCTAAAACGCCAAAATCCAATCCCAAATTTTCTTTTCCTCTCTCACTTTCTTGAGAGTTTAAAAGTTCTAGAGAGATTTCTTCTCCCCGGATTTTTGATTCCTTGGAGGGTTTTTTTCTTTACCTTTATATATATATATATATATATATATATATATCTAGATCTGCAAATTTTATGTTTTAAACCTGTGGGTTTTTTTTTTTTGACAATTTTCAGTGTTCTAATGATGTCCAATTTAATTAGGGTGTTTGATATGCAGGATAAGATTATATTGGATTAGAAATAATATGATAAGATATGATATCATTAGATTGAATTATAATTAGTACTATTTTATGTTTGGTGTAATATAAGATTGGCCCCTAATTGAGACCAATTAAAACTATTATTTAATCGAAATTACTAATTTATCGAGTATTAATTTACCCATCTAATATAAGAAAAAAATAATCAAAGACTAGTGCAGGGAGTGCCCTTTTCTTTAAATTGCAATTTTCTCTTTTTCAGCTTGTTCGTAGGGGCATTCTAGTAAACCCTCCAAAATAAACTTCCGTAGGCAGGACCAGCGTTCATACTTATTGCACAGTTTTGCTCCAGTTTACTTCTAGAACGTTTCTGTTTAACCGTTGACTCCATGTCCCCATTGCCGGCACACAATTGAAAACTTTTCACTTTATGTTACCTCCCTTGGCCATTGGCAAAATGTTACCTCAAATCCAAAATGAAGGAAATTTAGATCTATTTGTAATAGATGTAGGTAATTTTAAAATTCTAAAACTAATTAATTAATCGTCTTAATTAATTAAATTTCTAAACAAAGAGAAGTTTGAGAAAATTTCCTAAATAATTAAATTAAGTACGAAATTAATAAACTAAATTAATTTTTTAAAAATATTGTTCATAATCATTGTTCACTATACTATTTATAGTTACTGTTCATCTACATAGAAAATATTAATTTTCAAAACACAATAAAATTGTTGAAATTAAATGACATAAACTTTTGAATGGTTCGGATTAATCAATCCTACATTCACGAGGTCACGCCCATATGAAAAGTAATTCACTATGTTGAGATGTTACAAACTACGAATTTACCAAATTTAAGACTCTCACTTATAATTTATCATCATACAGCTTACTCAACCTTAGACTAAATTTGCTTCTCTTGAATAACTAAAACCTCTCTTGATCCACGATCTTCAAGGCACTTCACAAAGTGATTAATATCAATTCTTCAATGTCTAGTGATCCAAGATCCACAAAGACTCTCCACAAGATGAAAAGAAATAATCTCTTTACAATACTTTGAATGAAGAAGATAAGAAAACAAGTCAACACAACATCATTTGTCAAATCCGAATTCTCTAGAGAGGAAGCCAAATTTTACTTATGTGCTTTTTATTATGTGTTGTGTTTCTTCAATTGTAAAATATCCATCTTTATATAGGCACCAGAGTTTCACAAAAAGCACAAGTCTCAAAAGACTTGAATTCTTTCAAAATAAAAGTTTCTTTTTTCTTTTATAATTCCTATGAATCTAAATGAAATAAATATGATATTCTTACCTTACTTGTCTCCCAAGAAACATTTAAAACATTTAATAAATTTCATGTTTAAATCAACTTCTCGCTCTAAATAAACCTAACGCGTCAACTATAGAATCACGTTATTAATTGACTTGCAAAATTAGACATCTAATAAAATTAGGAAACAAATATTCCTAATAAATTAGAATTTCACTAAATTAGGAAATTAATAAATTAATCTATATTACACGATCTACAATAAATAAAAGTTCAATTTAACTAGATTTGACATAAGATACCAACTCGATAAATAATAGATTTAACAATCTCCCCCATTGGCAAAAGCAATCCTACACAAGTTTTCAATGAAACCTTGGCGTTAAAACATGAATCTGAAATAAGCACAAACAACAACAAACAACTAACCAAAATAATCAGCAATTAACATTTTATTTCATCAAAAAAACCAAGGCAAGAATTAAAATAAAATACTGACTTTATTGATCAATAAATTGCAAGGCATCATAAAATAGAAAATCAAGATCAATGAAAAGATAAATTCCCCTTAAGAACTAGAAATTCAAATATCTAAAAATTCTTGAACAAAAATAAAATCACGCCTTAGAATGGAAATACTACTCCCCCCTAATTTATTGCATCATGCAATTGAAGACTTAAAAACAAATTACTCCCCCTTTTTTGCCAAAATATTGCACAAAGGAATAAGTCTAGCATGCACTTTGCCGAAACGAGTAGTGGGGGTGGCAATATCATGACCTTGTTTCAAAATTTTAGCCTCAAGACGGACAAAATCGAGAGCAAAATAATTAAAAGCATATTCACCGGGATCAAGATAAGAAATATAATCAGATGGAGGAGAAGTGTGAACAGAGGCTGCAACTAAGTTAGGAAGATAAAAAAAATAACACTTGGACGAGTGCCACTATTGACGGCGCGTGCGGTGGTAGCTGGTAGTTGGTGACAGCAAAAGGAACAACGATAGTGATGGTGACCCTAGAGTCAAAGTTAAGACTATATTTACTGGGATCACTTTCTATGGAATCATTGTCACTTGAATGCATGAATTCTTTAGGAGGTACTTGTCCAAAATTGGGACCAGAATCCCCATCATCATTAAGAATATGAATCGCATGAGGTCGGCTAGATCAAGGTAGGGTGGAAGAGTGCGACGACGCTTATAATTAGTTTGAGCATAAAAACTATCACCTTTTTTAAGCTTAGAAAAACTTTGAGTCATAAAAGAGAAATAATAAAAATAAAAAGAAATTAAGCAAAAAGAAGTAAAGCTTCTGGACTAGTTGAAAAATATGAGGAAGCCAAAAACTTGAATGAAAAACAATGATCTTAGAGGCTTCCTTCTATAGATGAGCTAACCTAGTTTATAGAGGAGTAGAAATCTTATATTGACAAGGAAATGAGTAAGAAAGAAGATTTGTATCCAATTTAAAACATCATTAATCATAAATGACATAAAAGAATAATAAATAAGCATAATCTAACTCAAATAAGTAAATAATATTAAGAAAAAACGCAAAAACTAAATGATACGCATGATTATTATTTTTTGGAACAATAACACAGAGCAAATAAGTGAACTTCGAAATTAGATTGAAAACGAATGGAATTGAATTAGAATGCGACCCATATGCCGTGGGAAAGTGATAAGACTTAGGGCTAAATTAGGGCCGACTTTTATTGATTAAATCAAAAGAAACAAATAATCGATCCGACCTACAATTCGAGATGTATGTCAATCTCTCCCAAAACTCCTAATGGTTCCTACTACCAGACAAAACTCAACATCCCCCTAAATGACTCCATAATCTCTTATTTATAACTAAACCCTAATTAATAATAAAGTTATTAAATTGCCCATGCCCCTAAAATTACTAAACAGCCCATGCCCCTTTATATTTGCGCCTAACATAAATTTTCATGGGTCTAACATTACTCCCCTCCCAAAAAGACACATTGTCCTCAAGGTGGAATCCAAGAAACTGCTGTTGTGTTCTTATCCGCAATCCTCTGTGCCAACTCCATTGACTCCCCTAACCCTCTTGGCCTTAGCAAGCGTAGCGCGGCTCGGATTTCTGGCTTTAGTCCCTTCATAAATTTCCCTTCCAACACTGCCTTCGAGATGTCCCCTAGACGTCCTGACAGCAGCTCAAACTTTTTTCTATACTCCATGACTGTTTTCTCTTGAATTAGGACAAAAAAATGTTCGTGCAAATCTCCCTCTTGAGCGGCCCGAAACCTCTCCAACAGCCGGTCCTTAAATTCACCCATCGGCCTAAATAGTTGTTGTTGTTCCCGCCACTAAAACCACATAAAGGTCTTTCCCTCCAAACATAATGCAGCCGCCATCAGGTTTTCCTCTTCCGAGAGTCCATTGATGGCAAAATAGCGCTATACCCTATACACCCATCCATAGGCATCATCGCCTTCAAAAATGAGCATTTTTAGTTTCCTTACCCCAAATCGGCTCCAAATTGAGTCAGCCCCGCCCAATTTCGCGCCATTGAAGGTCTCCAACCTCCCGAATCTACTTCATTTTCCGCAAATCCCGAAGACCCAGCCCAAAATTCTCCTTGCCCAGCCCCGTATTGGGCTGAAATCCCTCGCTCAACTGCATTCTGGTCATAACCGCTCTCTTTCTCACGGGTAACCCCTCATTCTAGCCATCCACCCCTAAATCCGACTTGTCCAGACCCAAAACCACCCTGCACAGGCCCAAATCCAACCTGCCCCGGCCTGCCTTGGCCCAAAACGGCCCTGCCCAGCCCAAAAATTGGCTTGCCCAAGCCATGAGTCACCCCCAAACGTTGCCGAGTCGCCAAGCCCGGCCACCCCCGACTCCCGCGTGCCCCATTCCGATGCTGAAACACCGATTCCCAACCCTAAATTGCCTCCTCCAACCGCGTAACCCTCAGATCCACTGACCCCAGCCGCAACCCAGCCTCCTTCGCTACCTAACGCCAGGAAAGGCTCCCCTAGGCCGTAAGTCCCCTAGGCTGACCTCCTCGCCACCAAATCCGCCGTGAACTCCTGCCCTTAGCTGAGTAAGACTGGTGGTTTTCGGCCCTCCACCCTTTGTGCCGTCATCGAGCACGGGTTTCGTGTCGCCAGATCCTTCTCCTGCCACACTGTCTTGGCCTGTTGGTATTGCCAGTGGTGGGTTGAGGTGGAGTTCTATTAATTTCAGCAACATGGCTTCAAGGGATGAAAATTTTTGTTGAACGCCATTAAATTGCTTGTCAATGGTGGCCTTGAGCAATCCAATCTCCGCTTTTAATTTTTCTTCAAGCACGTCCACTTTCTTTGCTGCCATTGTCTCAGGATTCTTGCTCTGATACCACTTTGATAGGACTTAGGGCTAAATTAGGGCTGACTTTTATTGATTAAATCAAAAGAAAAAAATAATCGATCCGACCTACAATTCGAGAGGTATGTCAATCTCTCCCAAAACTCCTAATGGTTCCTAATACCAGACAAAACTCAACATCCCCCTAAATGACTCCATAATCTATTATTTATAGCTAAACCCTAATTAATAATAAAGTTACTAAATTGCCCCTGCCCCTAAAATTACTAAATAGCCCATACCCCTTTATATTTGCGCCTAACATAAATTTTCATGGGTCTAATAAAAAGCTTTTTGAATAAGCTTTTCACATAATTTTATAGAACTAAATTTAGAATTCTGTAGCAAAATTATGACCAAATGAATGCAAGCTATTTAGTTACGGGCAAAACTTTTGATGCACTTAACAAAACAAAATAAAGTTTTGCTTCAAAGATTTATAACTTTGAAACAAAACCTTAATTTTGTTTTCTCAAGTGTATCAAAAAGGTTTGTCCATCACAACTAAACAGCTTACATCTTTTGGTTATAACTTTATCTACAGAACTCCAAATTCAGTTATGTAAAATTTTGAGAAAAGATGATTAAAAAAACATTCCCACAATATATGGGTCGCATTTTAATTTCATTCCATTCGTTTCTAGTTAATTTCAAATTTCACTCATTTGCACTATATTATAATTTCGAAAAATATCACGCGTATCGTTTAGTTTTTACACGTTTTCTTAATATTACTGACTTATTTGAGTTAAATTATGCTTGTTTATTGTTCTTCTACGTGATTTGGAATTAATAATTGCTTAAATTGGATAAAAATCTTCTTTCTTACTCATTTACTTGTCAATATAGGATTTCTATTCCACTTTGAACTAAACTAGCTCATCTATATAAGGAAGCCTCTAGGATCATTGTTTTCACTCAAGCTTTTAGTTTCCTCCTCATATTTTTCGGCTGCTCTAGAATCTTTACTTCTTCTTGCTTAATTTTTTTTTGTTTTTTATTATTTCTTTTCCATGGCTCCAAGTCTCTCTAAGCTTAAGCAAGGTGAGAGCTCTTATACTTAACATAATTTCAAGCGTTGTTGCACTCTTCCACTCTACCCTTGTTTTGGTTGTAGCCGACCTCATAAAATTCATATTCTTAATGATGATAAGGATTATCAATTTCTGCTACTTCTAATAGCTTGAGGTTGGAGGAAGTGTTATAGGATGGTTTAATTAGGAGAAAGACACAGTTCTAAAGAAATAACATAGTTAAATTGGAATTTCATTAAATTAGGGAATTAATAAATTAATCCCTATTACAAGATATGCAATAAATAAAATTTCAATTTAATTAGACTTGCCATAAGATGTCAACTCTATAAATAATAGACTTAACACAAAAAGTACCAGTTGTTTCTCCTCTATGTGAACAAGACAAGAAGGTAGTCTAGTAATCTAATTCAATATTTGTTCCTATTCTCTCAAAACAAGTAGTCTAGGATATCTCCTAAATATTTAGTTTCTTTTCTATTCATATAACGCAGAATCGATTAAATGACGCAATTGAACAAATTTAATAATGTAATTTTAGACATAAACAGCCAAAAGGTGCTAGTAGAGTCAACAAAAGGAAAAGAAGGGACATGATGGGAACAACGAGCCGTCAAGAATCCCAGGCTTTCAACTTATTTATAAGGATACGCATAAAACTATAATCTATCTCTATAAGCAACTTGGTACTTGTGACATTGGAGCATCTGAAGCCGCATACATGATAATCAAAGATGATTCCACGGATAAAAATGTAAGGCAACCACAAAAGTCAAAAAGAGATGGGGTTAGTAGCCAGGCAGCATTACTTTGTAACTAATCCGCCACTAAGCAGAAGAGCGCACGTATTTTATTATAATGCTTCTTTAGAACTGTGTCTTTCTCCTAATTAAACCATCCTATAACACTTCCTCCAGCCTCAAGCTATTAGAAGTAGCAGAAATTGCTTAAAGAAGCAAAGGAATAACATATGAAATGGTGATTAGGCATATTTACTAATAGTGGATTACAGAGAAGATCTGAGTATATCTTTTTCGACCATGCTAACATAACGTTTTATACTCATAAGCATCTATTTACTGTAATGTTAGTGATTAGCTACAACTTGTCAAAGTTTTCTCATTCTACTGGACATAATGGTTTGAAGTTTTTATTACATATGGAAACTATCTTCTATGGTGCCAAAGTTAGCTCTATCAGCAGGCATGTTCAAGCACTTAACTCTCCGAAATTTTAAATGTTGAATCTCATGCAAAATGCACAGGAAGATGTACTAGAAGTTGCTAGAATGGATCATTGTTTAAAATTGACTACAGCTCAATAAAAATGATATTCTACATGCATGATTAATCAGTCTTAAAGGATCCTCAATCTAATTCATGTGTCCAAAATCTGCCTGGTAATTGTACAAGGGAAAGGCAAAAAGAAATTCACTTCTGAGGTTTGAAAAGGAAAAATACAGAACAAAATAACAAAGGCCATGAGATTGAGATCCATCAGTTTACCATGTCAGTTATGTTTTATTAGATTTCTCACAGTAATTAAGCAGAGGACATAGATTACCAGCAGATTCTTTTCTTTGCCGGTTACCCCCTTTCTTGATGCAATTACGACAGAGCTTACCATGTGTGTAGAGAAGACAATTCAGATCGAATTTAAGTTCCTTTGGGATCCGTTGGTTAAGATGAAGGTAGGTCTTATTCCTATCTGCCGCGGTTGGGACCCAACCAATGGCCTTTGAAATCTCAAACACCTGATAGACCATGGACATTTGATGTTAGTAAAATCATGAAGTGAAATTTGAAACCAGTTTGAACAAGACAATACTCACATGTGTGTCAACTGGAAAATCGTCTTGCTGAAGATGGAACATTAAAACACAAGCGACCTGCCAAGCATTTCACAACTATCAAGCTCCCAAGACATTGGTAAAGCTTCATATATGGTGAAGATATGACATAACTAATACAGAAATCAAGATTTCAGAGAATCAGATTACTAAAGGCTGAAATATCTTAAACCCCAACTAATCTGTTGGCAGCAAAGCATCATGAGTGAAACCTTCAGCTCTGACCATTAGCTGATTTGTTAAATCATATTCTTTGTTTTTAACAATGATTCAAGCGAAACAAGGATATTAAATTTATGAGGACGAAACCAAGATAATTAAAATTGAAAAGGGATTGTAAAAAGGAATACCGTTTTGGGACCAATTCCTCTAAAACGAGAGAGCTCAGCCTTGATTTCGTCAATTGGTAAACCTCGCAAGTATTCCAAGCACAATTTGCCTTTACTCTCGAGCAAGCATTTTAAAATATTCTTGATACAGGCAGCCTTAGTCGGGGCTAA
The DNA here is from genome assembly GCA_018350135.1 of Citrus trifoliata. Lineage (NCBI taxonomy): Eukaryota > Viridiplantae > Streptophyta > Magnoliopsida > Sapindales > Rutaceae > Citrus > Citrus trifoliata. The sequence goes on along the minus strand of VKKW01000414.1, from coordinate 33,361 downwards.
ACCTCCACATCTTATAGCATTCTCTATGCATTTTTGTTCAGCAGCTAGAACCTTAAATCAAACACATCATAGTACTATGATTAAGGAATTCACAGTTTCAAACCAATGCAACAAAAAAAGAAAGGGTAAATTAATCGGGAAACTCACATGTTCCCAGGTTGGAAAAGTGGACTTGAGAGACGCAAAAGCTTTGAGAGAATTAGCTTCAGTGGTGTTCTGGGAGAGCACTGTTTTGACCAAACCATCTAAGACACTCTCCTCTTCTCCTTCATCGTATTCATTCATATCCAACGGCGCGCTATTTTTGTCTCGGGTCATATTATGCTTCAGCCGTTGATTGCGGTATTTGACGAATTCGGGAGGGAACCCATGAAGAGCCAAGAGCTCGTCTCTTATGCTTCGGCATTCCTCCGCGGTGGGCCGACGGTGGGTCGGGTACGGGTCTTGCCTGGTTTCGGTGACCTCCACTTGCTTTCTTTTCCGAGATTTCTGCATTCTTTTTCACTTCAATCAATTTGGGTAATCGGTATTATTGGTCTGCACAAATTGCGAGCAGCGGGCGATGTGAATGAGATCAGTCTTGAAATTTAAAAGCCAAAAAATAATAATAATAATAATAATAAGAAAAAGAAAAAGAAAACGACAGTCGTTTTATTCCATGATTTCCACAGGATTATATTGTTATCGTTATACTACAGTACTCGGTTAATCAATCTTTATACCCAAGGGTTTGATAGGAATTTTAATTATTTTCCATTACACAACTTGTTACAATTATCTTCATTTACTTTACAACAACCATATGTTACAATTTACATAAAAAAAATTTCTCACTAATCACATATTTTTTAATTTAATTTATTTTACTTTTTCAAACAAAATATTTATCAGTTTACTTTATTTATTTTTGAGATAAAAAATAGTGTTTTGGAGGTAGACCGAGCGAGCCCGTCCTAGGGTCAGAAACCTGGACTTGTTAGCCATCATAATTCATATAACTGATTACTGATTAGCGCCAGCGCGCATGAGTTGAGCGGGAGATCTGAATGAAATGCATACTCTACAATCTACACGCAAGAAGCCAACAGCTAAAGGCCATGGTAATACTCTTGTCGCCAGGCAACAGCACACCAAAAGTTTAATGTTACAAAAGAATCGACTCAGAACCGTGGAGTGGAACACAAGAGACTTATGTTAATTGTTGTCTGCCTAATGAATGGTGTCGCGATGGATTCTCTATCTAATATCTCAACAAATTTCGAGAGCCTGAACGGAACCAGAGCAGACCACACCGCAATCCTACCACTACAAATAGAATAAATATGGTGATGGTGAGCAGAGGCAGTTTGTTCATTGTATTGCAAGCGTGCTTCATTCAAAATTTCAAATCTTGCTCGCTAACATACTTCATCAATTACAAACGAAGAGGAAAAAAAAAAAAAAACAAACAAACAAAACTATCACCTCCGATATCTGTACACATTCCCAAATCCAAATTCTTAGTCCTAACCTTAAACCCAATTACAACCAACAAAACAAATACCTTAAAATTTTAAAAAACAAAAGTCATGAACATGGCCCCCACCAATAATCTACACAAGTCCATACCCTACAGGAAATGTTCTCTTGATTCTTGATACCAACTAACTCTCTCCACGGTTCCGGCCTTTATTTTTTAATTTTTTTTTTCTTTTTAATGTACATATCAAAAATTAGTAGTGTTGGAACCATACACATTCATCCCAACTCGGTACCGACTCCGAGTCGGCCCACCCGAATCCAAAACCCCTTCCCAGTCAACATCCTCATCGTCATCCTCCCGCCCCCGCCCTTTCAGCATCTCCAAAATCCTCTTAGCTTTCTCTTTAGCTCTCTGGCTTCCCCTCTCTTCAACCTCTCTCAAAACCTCAGCGGCTCTAGCCTCCTTAGCCAGCCCTTTGAACCTCAAGTTCCCATGACCCAGAGAAAACAACGCCGCCACGCAATTCTCCCGCGTCGCCTCCGAGTCCGACCCACTCTCCCTCAACATACCCACCAAAATCGAAACCCCATTCGCATCCAAAATCGCAGACCTCCCCTCGTTGCTCGCCGCCAAGTTGCACAAAATCAGCAACACCCGACTCGTCGACTCGCCCGATTTCACCATCGTTAACAACGTCGCCACCGCGTTGAGTTTGACCAGCTTCACTCGGTTGCTCTGAATCAGAGTCAAATGATACAACGCCAAGGCCGAATCGTGACGAGTCCGCTCACTCTCCGCCCGAAGCGCGTGCATTAACGGCTGCAACGCCCCTAGGACGCCAATAGCCATCTTGTTCTCGTCTTCTAATGCCAAACTAAACAACGCGCCCGCCGCGTGCTCCTGCGACTCTTCAGATCCTGATTTTAAAACGTCAATGAGTAACGGAACGAATCCTGACCGTACGATCAAGACCTTATTTTTTTTCTCTAACGAAAGATTCACCAACGAAGCGACGGCGTTTGTTTGAACAATCGAATATCTCGAAACCACCAAATTCCGAAGAGCTGATAGCAAATTGGGCGTACAAATGGAAACCCTGAGTTCTTCGTTTGTTCGAGTCAACCTTCGTAGCGCGATTACTCCTTCCTCTTGCAACGCTATATCGGCGCTTCTTAGCCTCTTCAACAGCTCTTCTTCCTCCGGCGCCAAGGGCGTCATGTTGGCCATCTGTTGCGTTAGGGTTTCGGCGTCAGTGATTTCGGTGGAGGAATACGACGACGTTGACGAAGAGTAGCAAGCGGGCCGAGTCGCCAGCGGCAACGGAGTGAGTGGACTCGGCGGGACGATGACGACAGATTCCTCCGACGAGCTCGAGTAGAAATGGTTGACTCTGTGATTCAACTCGGTCGCCGCGTGAGAGAATATCACCGGCGGATTCTCCGCCACGCCTTCCAACAACTCCTTCTCTGAAAACCTGATATCGGGGGTCGACGACGACTCCGGCCTCTCCGATCTCATCTTCGTCCGTACAGCGTTCTCAATCGAACCGTAATCGGGCATCACCGGATGCTCGACGCCGGAAGTGTCGCACCAGTTGAGAATCGTTTGTTTCATGGCCAAATTCGGAATCACGGCTGAAAAATCGGGTTTGAACCCGTTTTCTAAATCGGGTAGGAAACCTAGCTCACGGCAGACCTGAACAGACACCCGGTCAAATGTTTGGCCCGTGGAGACGACAACTGGGTCGAACATCAACGATCCGGAAACCGGGCAAAGGAATTCTTTAGGGGGCTGTTTGGGGTTTGAATTAGAGCGATGAAAAAATGAAATTTTCCAACGGTGGTGCTTGCCATTACCGCCCATGGCTTTGAAGTTTAATAACCTGGAGTAGCAGAAACCAAAAGTGAAATGAAGTGAAATAAATATCTGATCAAATATGTTAGGTTTTATGATTGAGAGGACAATTGGACTGAGTCTCGAGTCTTGCTTTGGTTGAGGTTATCCGTTGAGAGTTTGACCTGGTGCTGGGGGATATTTACTGAAAACGCCATGGGTTCTCTTGTTTGTTTCATTATTCGAGTCGAACCATTTTGAGTAGTCAATACAAAATGTTAAGCTCAATGGCTATTAATTAGCAGGAGAAAAGATTTGTGCGCAAAAATTATCTCAGTTACTTTTTAGTATTAAAGGTGCTGTATCATTGTGTTATAAAAAATAAATATTATAATTATAAAATAAAAATTAGTACTTTATAATAAATATAATTTTTTAAATAATAATTTTAATAAAAATATAATAAAATTTTTATTATATAAATATAAAATTAAATAAATTTTAACTTATAAGTTGTAATATTTAGTGTTTATAAAATACATTAGTGTTACACCTTTAAGATTACATATTTCCAATTTCAATTTTTTTTTTTTAAAAAAAACCTTAAAATAGTTTAACTTGTGTATGGTTACCGAGAATTTGTGGGTTCAACTAAAAAGTGAGATTAGTGTTTCTTTTGCATTTAATTTGATGGGTTACCAAAGTATTAAAAAGGTTCAATGAATTTTTTTTTTTCGTGCTTAATGATGAAAGTAAATGCGCAATTGTTAAAAAGGAAGTTCATACATAGTGATTTTAAGATTAATTGGTGATTTGCAATAACATGTCTATCGTTAGATTATAAATGTTTAATAGATAATAGAATATAAATAAAAAAATCAACTATAATGTTATTTTATACCATGAAAATTAGAAACATGAACATCACTTTATTCTAATAAGAAATAGTATGGTCGCCTTACATGAGGTAATGTATGAGGCTAAATAATTAATTAACAAATGAGAGATGGGGACTGAAGGAAGTCTCAAGCAATGCCGTCGTCTTTTTCCATATTTCCATCAACTTATCGTCCTCCTCAACTCACACAAAGTATTACTCTCCTTGTGACCATCGAATTATATATGGTTCATCTAATCTTCCGTTCCATTCGTTTGTTGAGAAAATAATAACTTAAATCTTTATACGTTGATGTTGCTTAGACTTTTCAAAATTAGTTTACAATTCGCATAAAATTATTCCTTTCTAAAGACAACTTTAAAATGAATTTTGGCCCTCTTCATAATATTAATAAGTAAGAATCAGTGCGTAGTTGAAACAACATTTGTTTATGTGGCAATTTACAAGTACATAAATTGTGCAATAGTCTTGTTGTGAGATTAATCTAGAAAAAAAAAGGGGGAATGCTACCAACAAATTAAGAAATTTCTGTTTCAGTATTCGCCAACCCAATTGAGCTGTCCTCCTTCCTCGAGAAACCACTACCTGCTCAATCTTACGTTATCAAGCTTACATTAGCAGCAACATTCTGGTGGTCGTATAAGCAAAGATGTTCAAAAAGTTTAAAGTATTGTTTTTTTTTTTAAAAAAAAATTTGAATAGATTTAATTTTTTACGAAATCTAAATGAGTTAAAATATATGTGGTATTTTATTTGTGTTTACAAAAAAAAAAAAAAAAGAGAGTGATGATACATGCAGAAATTCTTGTATAAATTTATCTTGTACAAACTGATGTGTCATTAATTCATTAGTTAAATAAAAACATAAGATAATATAAATAAATTATTTGGGCCAAAAGATATTTAATTCAACTAATAAATTAACGTCATATCAGTTTGTACAAAATAAATTTGTTTAAGAGTTTGTACATATATCATTACTCATAAAAAAATATATTATGTTCTTGTAAGTACAAAAAAAAAAGATTTAGTTTTATAGTTTAAGAAATAAGCATATTAAACAGAGATATTTTTTAGATATAATATTTACTTATTATTTAAAATTTTATTTAAATAAAAATAACAATTCACAAAAATTTATTTTTGTAGTCAAATATAAAAGTCAAATATAAATTATAAAAAATAAACGAGCAATTATTAAAAAAAATTTAAATTAATAAAATGTTTAATTTCAGACGTTTAACATATAACCATATAAGTCCCAACCGCGCTTAATATTTAATGTGCTGAATCACAAGGGCGCGACAGGCTTTAATTCTTTAATATAAACCAGAGATTCCACTTGGTTTCCACCAATGATTTGGTTATTTTTTGGTCCACACGTTTGAATTGACTGACGCTCTTATCTTTAATTAACTATATAATGTAAAAATGTCAATGCTCTTGCCTGCCCAAAAGGGAGAAGAAAAATATATGAAAATGCAACATTATCAAGGTGACAGCTTTTCAGTGGTTTTATGGGTTGATTTGGTTTAGTTTCAGAATTCAACAAAACTCAAACTAATTTGTTCATAATTTTATAAATCACATAAAAATCAAACGCTAAAACCAAATCTAATTAAACAAAATTAATTTAGTTCGGTTTGATTTTATTTTATAGTTTATTTTGGTTCGATTTTGATTGGTTTGAGTAATTTTATCTTTTGTATTTTATAAAAAATGACATGATAGTAATATACTATTACTACAACAATAATTTTGAGTTTATAAATCCACAAACAATAAATAACATAATAAAGTCCAATAATAATATAAAAATTCACTACAAATTACAAAAGAAATTTCAAAGTTCTTCTGCTACGTACTAAGCACTCTCCCAATAACAATTTCTTAATCCCTCTACTTTCACATTCATAATACCTATATTATCTCTCAAAGTGAGCTATTAACCAAACACTAATAATTAAAAATAAAAAAAAATTAAAGAGAGTGCATGATATCACATTGATAATCACACGTATTAATTAATAAATAAAAGTATCAGCTCCATTGCTTAAATGTAATCATATAAATAAAAGTCAAACAAATCAAAATTGTGCAATCTACTTAAAATAAACTTAAATTTAAATGTTTACAAAATATACTTTATGATAGTTGATCAATGAACTCATTTTTTTGAATTAATTGATTAGGGTATCCAACAAAAGAGAAGACTGCAACTAATTTTGTGTCAATATCAATACTTCAACTCATTTTTGTTTTGTTTTGTGAACTGTTTGATTCGGTGGACAAGATCCAATTAGTTCAAAGATTTCTGAAACATAATAAAAATGGTTCATTTCATTGCGGACTGAATTGAATTAAATGACTTTGAAACCCTAATTTTTGTCCTAGAAATTCGATAAAAAAAAAAAAAAAAACCATTCTCTTGTTCCTTTACATAGAGACTTCAGGTTCAACTACATCTAATTTTTTTTTCTCTAAGATAAGACCCTGAGTTTTGTTTATTTTATTTTAGAGGAGAAAATGATTTTTCTACACATTTAAATAGTTCAAGGGATAAAAATAATCTTTTAACGATTTGGTGGTAAGCTATAACAAATTGAAATATAAAGTGATAAAATATAGTTATTCAAAAATCATAGTAGTAAATTGATAAGTAGGAAAAATACTGGATGAATATTTAATAATATCCCACAATAAAATAAATTTACATTCCCTTTTTTTGGGATTAAAACGAGTGTGAGGATAGAGCAATCGTTTGAGAAAGCTTAGGCTGAAGCAAGCTACCGGCTTAGGCCCAACTGAGGATTATGGACCACCTTATGTAGTTGAGGCCCATGAACGATGTCGGTTTGTGGTCGAGGAGACTTGAAGTCGAATCTGGCACCCTACAACACCTCTGAGGCTCTAATTAACGTTAAGTGTAGTATTTAAATATTATCATCCCAAATCCTAATATCGCATTCATTTATCAAAATAATCAATATCACATATTTTAAATTTATTTATTGCTCCATCTCAACATTTATTGCATGAATATCACTTCATTTGAAATCCCATGAGCATGAGGCATTTTTACTCTTCCACATACTATGAAATATGGATAGATTTTCTTGGATTGATGTTAGTGAGAGTAAATTTTCAAGAGAGTAAATTTTCAAGACTTAAATATGCATCTAAATTTATACTAGATCGCATGTTGTAAAATATGTAATCATCTGAGTTTGTGACTTAAAACAACCTAATCACAACTTGAACACCGTCCAACATATAATGAGATTTTATCGACTTTTCTTGAATTTTTGACCAGGTAATGATGCACAGGCTGTGAGGTGTGGTTTAAAAAGGCAACGTCTATTATAGACTCGGTTTTGGAGAAAATCTAATGATGCAATTAACAGGCTATAGCCTTAATTAGCTGGCAGATTCCATCAGATAGACTTTGGGGACATAAAGCGTGAAACGCCCCAGTACTTGAAAATCCCGAATTTGACTAGCTTATATATTGTTGTCTGTTGAAGCATGCGGAGCCTTCTAAATTTTCCTCCCACTAACATGTGTGAAACGAAAGGAAATACTCATAGAATTGATACTCAAGAAATTCGTTTTCCAAATGAGTTAAAAAGAATAAAGGATACTCAACTTTGATTATTCATCAATTCAAACTATAGAGTATTGGATTTAGATTAAAAAAAGGATTAAATTTCATATTATTGGTGAAAATATTATGGGTATAACTATATTGGAACAGCTCCAGTGCTACATAGCAGAGCATTGATGATGATCACACGATCATAAAAATAAATATTAAATCTACACTTACTGTTATGATCTAATAGTTATCATTAGTATTCTACGGTAAAGTAAAACAACCACAGCCACTGCCAAATAATATTTCTGGATCTAATATTTCGACCTACTTTCTTTCGCCAGACAAGAACACAATCCTCAAAAGATTGCATCAAATGGAATGGGTACATGCAAGCCATCATCAGCACGTATATATTTTCAGAATTACAGTGCAATCCTTCTCTATTGAACATTTATACAATTAAACAAGTTCGAAAGATCTAAATAATCTCTTATGTGAGTTCTCAATTATTATATTAATAAATCTTTAGAAGACAACGAAACAATGACTTCAAAGCCGTAAAAAGAACAAACCCTAGTTTAATGAACGTACCTCATCATGATCATCGGAATTTGCGGCTTGCAGCGGGCAGCGAGGTAAATTATTAAGTTGCTCATATATATAATCAAATCAGCTGTATAAATTAAATGGAAGCTCTTGCACTGCACCGTATATATATATATGATTCATGATTGTTTTGTGTCTTGAAGAATATATAACAGAAAAAAGAAAAAAAGCATTCATTATAACATAATATGCCATAAATAAATACAGATATATATATATATATATATATATATATGATAGAATTCGCTAGCTGTGCCTGTAACAACAGCGTGTATACAAACGAAAATCCGACACAACCCAAATACATATATACATATATGATGCACGAAAATTTGAATGAGATCAGAAAGAGATAATTAAAAATCAAAATGATTTACTTGAGTCACAAATACCCATTTCCACGTACAATAATAATATTAAAAATTTCTTCTTAAAGTAAATGATCTAAGCAGCACACAAAAATATTAATTACCTAGGCAGCAAGTACTAGCTAAGGAAGAAACACACACATATGTTGTAGATCACAAAACTTGTAACTGATCAACTCGTATGATTTGCTTGATGATGATCTAGCAAATAAATCGGACCGAGACGCTTGATTCCCCAGAGGAGTTGTTGGATCCTTTACACCAAAGAGACCCTTTCACTCATTAAGTTTGAAAGTTAGCTAGGGTTTGTTGTTGTTCATAATTAAACATACAAACAAAACCTCTTTTTTTTTTTTTTTTTCCTCTTCTTCTTCTTTTTCTTTTTCCCTTGTTCTTGCTCTTCTTGTGCTTGTATTTGTGGGTTTTGTTGTTGTCGTTTTGGTTTTGGGATGTGAATACTGAAAAGGGTTGAAAGGTATTGAGTGGTGGAGGTGGTGGTGAGGGGGTAATGATGATGATGATGGTGGTAAGTCAGAGGGAAGGAGGACGAAGGCATGATGATTGCTGTTGGGTGATGGCGTTGAAACGTTGAAGAAAAATCCAATTGCTTATAGAGAGAGAATATTGATATATATATATATATATATAGATATATATAAAGGTATAGGGATAGAGATTGCTGTCTAGCTAATTATAACTCTCTCTCTCTCTCTCTCTCTCTCTCTCTCTTTAGTGAGAGAATTATCACCAAACCCATGGTGCTAGCTTTTTCATACCCCAGCTCTTGTTCTGTAAAGAAAAGGAAATTTTATACCCTATTTTTTCTTTCATACGGAAAGAATTATCAGATGCAACAAAATGTACCTGCCTTGCCTTCTATTCTCCAATCACATGCGTGTGTATGTATATTCCACCGCTGTTTGGTACAACATATTCACTTTATATTAATTTCCGTTGCTAAAAGTATTCTAAATTTTACACTGGCTAGTAGGCTCAATACAATAATACATCATCATGAGTCATAAAGCAAGAACAAAAACTTAAGAGATTTTTCCATGTAGAATGGAGATGGAAGAGCTGTACCAAGGAGCGTGTGCTATACTATGAACATTCCTTAAAAACACTTCGTTGCAAGAATATTCGATGCAATTAAAGTTTAAATTACCTAGCTACGTTGACAAGAGTGAAAAATTAATGAGAGTATTTTTTTCAGATTCACTTTGTTGGCGTGGTATTTTTTTGGTTTAAACCACCCGATTTCCGGTGACCGCATTGGGCCCCGACTAATTCGAATTCGGGGTGTAGTCACAGTTAATGTGGTATTAACTGTAGCATTGTGGAAAAGTATATTTAGAGGGAAATGATGTGGCGACTTTTATGCTAATTAATTGCTAAATCATCTCTGAATTATGACTGCCACTGGGATCGAGTTTTGGGCTTTGGCGACGATATTATAAGTAGTGTTGCAGCAGAACTCATTCACTTTTGTATACATTATAGTAATGATATTATATTAAGCTACAGTACTAAAAGGCTGTTTGTGACTGTATATGATGAAGTAGATGAAATATGCTTAAGCTTTATTGGGTTTAGTTAAAGATGGGAATTTGGCAGGCAGGGCATACACATATAATATTTATAAAACTAGCAAGCAATATTGAATAAATAAAAATTGACAGAGGAATCATAGAACTCAAGAATGACAGAGTTAGATAATCGAAGAGAGAAAGAGATAAACATGTGGTACTCTGAGAAAGAATATTGGGTGGTTCCTGCAAAAGCACTCTGGTGAATATTACCATTTAGCAGCAGTGGAGACAAAAATGTTAGCTGCTGCTCCTCAAACCAGTTATCTTTACTATGTATAAAAAAGGTCCTAGCAGCTTAGCTACCCTTCTTTTTTTATCGTTGTTTTTTACAGTGAGAAAGAAAAGATTCCCAAATAAGCATATTTTGAAATGGGTCATGATCATATACTGTATCTGGGCTGAATATTTTCTTCATATTCGATGCATTTGCCATCTTATATTTACAGTCAAAAACGTTCTTTTTATATTCCTTATCTTAAACATTTTGGTTGAAAATTTCAATGCATTAGATAGAACCTTTGAACGCTACCCAATAAATCATCTGTTTTAGGAAGTGGCATTAAACAATTGAAGCGGTGTGCTAATTATTAATTTGAGCTGAAACTTCTCAAATTAAAAAATCGCTCAACTGTTCGCACTTCTTTTTGTTAATTTTTTTTTTTTTATTGAAGATGACATTTCATTGACAGCACTAAACAGTTCGAACTCGGCGATAGGTTTAAGACACCGTTTGGATAGCTTTAAACAAGGCTTGCCTCAACTTTCATTAACTAGCTGCCGCTTATAGATTATTCACTTTTAACTAATAACAGACCCTTTAGCTAAGTTGAAAGTTCTTTTGTTTCTTGAATAGAAGGCAAAATGGTTGCGTTATGGGTTAAAAAAATCACCCATATAAACTTTTGATCAATGCCTTTATATTTTGACTCTGATAAAGTCATCCATACACAAACCAGCCTTTGGTTCCCACTTTCTCCTCTCATGAAATGGAAAAACAAATAAATGTATATATGTGTATGTTGTGGGGCAAACGAAAGTAGCTAGTTTGAGGCAAAAGTGAGATTCTAGAAAAAAAAGTAAAAAAAATATTTTGATAAAGAGGTTCAAATCTTTTTGGCTCCAAAACAAAAATCAAACCCAAAGATCAAAAGGTCACAGTATTTCATGTCTGCTAATCTTTATGAATATTGCTTGTTAATTAGGTATATAGATGACTATATACCGGGCATCTCTACATGTGCTCATTTTTCAACCCTTAGCATTTTTCTATGACGTGCAACATCAAGTCCACTCACACAACTGGCCGGTATATGAAACATATCAAGGATTGTGAGGAGTAAATTTAATATTTGACATGAAAGTGATATAAAACCAAATTTTATTGACATAGAACTGGTTTCTGCATCTTGCTACTGAAGTTTGGACCCACTGCTTTTGCGATTATTATTCGAGCAGCGAGAATGTTCAAGTAGGTGGTGCGGCCGCTTGGGACCAGCAGGGGGAAAAGTGTCTGAGTAATGTGGCCTTGCATGTTTGGTTCCAAATATCTGCCTATAATCATTACATTAACGAAGTGGGTTGACACCACCTTCCTCTTGTGAATTGTTTTTTTCTGCTTTTACAAACACGTATAGCTAGAGATGTCCAACGAGTTGAGAAGCACGAGACACAGTACGGGTAAGGCACAAGCACATGGCAGAATACGGCAGGCAAGTGGACCGGACTGAGCTTAGATGTTTGGGAATGTAGGCTGTAAGAGTACGGTACAATTAGAGGCAGGGAAAGCAAAACATGTCATGTAAAAAAAGACGTAAAAAGCAAGTTTCAAATTTTATGTCTTAATTTTAATTAAATTATATTACTATATCTTATTTAAATAAATAAATAAATAAATTTGAAACAAACAACTTTAAATTTAAGAATGTTTTGCTGTATTTTCATTTAATTGCATTGCTATTATTAGTTGATATTATGTTGTTTTAAATAATAATTAATTTGAAGTTATTAATCAAATTTGAATTCAATTAGTGTTATCATTTAGAATTAGTGCAATACTATTTGTAAAGTTTTCTTGTTATTATTGGTGTTCTTTGTTATATGCAAATGTAAAAGATTTTTTTATATGCATCAATCCATGAATTAATTTAGCTCTAAAAGAATTAGTTAAAAAAAAATTGTCATATCTAATTTTATTTAATTATAATAAATACTTTATAACATCTGCATATTTGAAGTTTCAATAGAAGTGAGCTTGCAATCTAGAATCTCTTATCATATTAAAGTCATAGATAAAGTCAAAGACAATATATATATATATATATATATATATATATATATATATATATATATATATATATATAATGCATGACAAAATACGTTGCATTGAAATATGTATTTTTTAACTTGTTCATAAGCTTAAATAGTATTTAAATTAATATCTACATTAAACTCATTGGTTTAATATATAAAATGAAGGTGTTTACCAACGGGGTGCCATTTGTCAAACTTTAATTATTATTTTTAATTGAATCAAACCCAAAAGACTAAAAATTAAAGAGAGAGAGAGAGAGCCGGGATAGCATGGCCCCTTGGACATTTTACATTTAGTAAATGAGTAGTGAGATTTGGACTGGTAAAAGCTCGTTTAGTCCCTATATTTTGAAGTTAGTGTCCGTTTAATCCCTATATTTTTAAAAATACCTCAAATCATCCCTACCATTAAATTATTGACACTTTTGCCATTATCTTTTGTTCTTTTTAACTTATTTTTATAATATTGCCCTTTTATAATAATTTTTTTAGACATTATTAAAAAGAAAAAAATAACTTACCAATTTAAAACCAAAAAATAAAATAAAATAAAAAATATATATTAATTTTTATGGAGCACACTCTCGAGTTAAAATATTAATTTTTCTAAAAAAATTGATAATGTAATTTTTTACGATATTAATTTTTTAGACATACGTGAGCTTCCACAAAAATTAATATATACCTTTTTTGTTTTTATTTTATTTTTGAATTTAATTTGATAATTTAATTTTTTATTAATATCCAAAAAAGAAATATTATTGTAAAAGTGTAATATTGTAAAAACAAGTTAAAAATAATAAAAAATAATGGCATAAGTGTCAATATTTAGTAATAGGGATCTTTTGAGGTGTTTTTAAAAATATAGGGACTAAATAGACACTAACCTCATAATATAGGGACTAAACAAGCTTTTACCCGATTTGGACTTCTCAACCAGTCCTCATTTTTCAATTAAAACCATTTGTTTCATAATTGCCCTTTTGAAAAGTAAAAAATAATTAAAAATAAATATATTTTCTTCTGTCTTAAGCTCTCAAATAGATTAATTTTTCATCTCTCTCATTTTTTTTATTGATTCACAATTTAAATAAATTATTTACTTCTACTCAAATTCTAAACTAAAATTATACAAAATTCTTGATTATCAACACCATTATCATCAATGACAATAATAGCCACCACATATTCATAAAATTAAACAAAACTAAATATTGAAACTCTTCGTTATATGTTGGTGGAGATGATGGATTGATGGTCAAGAAGATAGATGGTGGAGGCGGTGGTGGTGATAATGATGATGAATTTGTTTTTGATGAAGATATGTGGTGGGACTGATGGTTATGTTAGAGAGAGGGGTGGGGGAGAGAGAATAAAATAAAATAAAATAAAAATAATATATGTTTGTTTATATTTGATAAGGTAATTATTAAAAGTAATAAAATAAAGTAAAAAATAAGATTATTGAAATAATTTAAAGTAGCCAAATATCAATACTTAGTAAAGAAAAACTCTATTTGGGGTTGAGGTATTATAATTTTTAAACTGCAGTTGCTGTTAAAAAACTTTGTAACTATAAAAAAAAAAGTTAATAATATGTGTTAAATATAAATTTTAAATAATAATTTTAATAAAATTATTAAAAATATAATAATTTTTTATTATAAAAATTAAAAATTATATTAATATAGCTGCCAATCTTGCTAAAGTCCTCTAAATTTTCCGCAGCTGGTGTCATTTGACACTGTAATCTCCTGCAAGTACCTTAGGCATGTCCGCATGTGCATATGGCTGTGCCACGAACTAGGCCTGGGCTGAATGGAGTCCATGTTATGCCTCATGGGCTATCAGTACTTGTCATGTGCATAACTGCATATAGCTGAGCCCATGAACTTGGCGTGGGCTGTATGGAGTCCAGGTTAACAATGGGCAATAGCCCATGAGGCTTTCATTTCATTATTTTATCATTTTGGTTTGTTATTTTTGAAGAGACAAAAGTAAAATGTGATCGTGCAATTACTCTTAGCTAGAATGTGAAGTCGAAAAATCTTTTTTCACTTAAAAAATAAAGATTTATCAAATTTAGCATAATAACAAATAACAATCGTTTTTTCAGAATAAGAACAAATAAAAAATATAAATACGGCGTCTATACTTTACTATGAAAAAGAGCCAAGAGACCGCGCGCGCGCGAAAATGTTGACGTGGCGTTGTGGGGTTTGTGTTCCTATCGTCTTTCACTTACCATTCTCTGCGAGGACTTTAATCAAACACCTTCCGTCTTCGAACCAAAACACGTTTTGTCCTTACAGAACCCGCGCAAAAACCCTAACTACCACCAGAATCCTTAACTCTTCTCATTTTGAAACCCTAAATTCGCGCCAACAAGAACAGATTCATCTCTACGTCGATGCCCTTCTTCAATGGAATCGGGTATCCCTTTTCTGTATTTATGCTTATGTTTCTCCTTTTTTCTTAAAATAAAAATTATTAATTTTCTATTTGGGTTTATTTTTATAAAAACGAAAACAAAATTTGCAGAAAATGAATCTAACGGCTGTTAAAGACGTGAATGAAGTAATGGAAAGGCACATTGAGGATTCACTTGCAATTATACCTCCTATAAAAAACTCATACACTTCACATTGCCATAGTTCATGCAGCAGCAATCTCAAGCTTGTTGATGTTGGAACCGGCGCGGGGCTTCCTGGTTTGGTTTTAGCTATTGCTTGTCCAGGTTATCTCGTTCAACATTAAGAAATGTACATTTGATTAGTTTTCCTATAAATTTATTAATTTTGTCTGTTTCTAAAATTTGTTTAATGATAATTTATATGGATAGATTGGAAAGTAACTCTTCTAGAGTCGATGAACAAGCGATGTGTTTTCTTGGAGCATGCTGTTAGTCTTACTCAGTTGTTAAATGTTCAAATTGTAAGGGGAAGAGCTGAGGTATTGTTATTGTTATTTTTCCTTTTGCGCCTCATTTGCATCTTTTAGCTTGTTCAATGTATGGCTCCGTTTACATTGTAGCGGCTAAAATAGATTCTGAATCTTGTTAGAGGACAGACTTTGGGGCAGGATCTATCCTTCAGAGAACAATATGATGTAGCGGTTGCCAGAGCAGTAGCAGAAATGAGAATTTTAGGTAATTATGTTTTTATCTTTATAAGATGCCTTCTGTAACTTTAAGTATTTCATCAGTACTAAGTTGGTGTTTATTGTTACTTCTGATTTCCAGCTGAGTATTGTCTTCCTCTGGTTCGTGTTGGAGGCTTATTTGTCGCTGCAAAGGGTCATGATCCTCAGGTAAATATAACTTCAGCTGTGAGAACTGAATTGCATTATTTTTTGTGAATCAAAAAGGTATTCTTTTGCTTTCTTATTTTGTATACTTGTTTCATGAAGCGAAAGTTTATTTATCAAGAAGATAACTTACGAGGAATGTGCAAATGCTGCAAGGAGTTGCGCTGTGCTTTTAACTGCCTCGAATGACACAAAGAATTGAGTCATTGACCATTCTTTCCTTTTTTTCAGGGGAAAAAAAGAAAAAAAAATCAACCAATGGCAACCTGAGCTAACTTGTACATTTTGTATTTGTATTGACAGGAAGAAGTCAAAAATTCAGAAAGAGCAGTTCAATTGATGGGTGCTTCCTTATTGCAACTGTGCTCGGGTTTGTTTCTTACTTTCAGTTGTGGACTATACATCTATCGTTTATTTGATTATACATATATTTCCAATGAACCTGCTCTGTACTGATGACTGTCGTCATTCATTATAATATTGATATTCCCTATTTCACCTTGTTAGTGTGGTCCTCAATCTAAAACCACTATAGGGTATATTGTTTTTTTCTGTTTTAACTAAGACTAAGCTTTAAATTTCAAAAATAAGACAGAGCTTGCATTTGTTAATCTGTTCATATACTTTTCAAATGTTTGATACTCCTTTATGTTTATAGTGGAATCTCAGAGCCCATTTGGTCAACGAACTGCTGTTGTCTGTATAAAAAGTCGCCGTACCCCAAAAAAGTATCCCCGCCATCCAGGGACACCAGCAAAAGTGCCACTATGACTGAATTGGATACCATCTCTACCATTTGTATTATTTTGTTCTGCTTCCTGCACCCCACTACTGTTCTGTACTCTGATTTTGACCATCTACAATTAAGAATATTGGTGGTTACAAAGAAGCTTAATCTTTGATTCTTCTGTACTCGCTGTATTCTATCCTTTTTATGAAAATATATATTTATTGGTTTCAGCTGTTCAATAAAATTTTCTGGAAATTTGCGTCAAATTCGCATGCTTGTTAGGAATATGATCAACTACAATTTGTTGGCTTAGCTTGTCAACTTCTAGCAGTGTATACACGTGGACTCATAAGTATACTTGCATTGCTTATAGTCACCACAGTACATGACATCTGTGCATGCAAAGAATATAGAGCTGACCTTGAGAGCCAAACAGGTGCAAGATTCATCTAATACACCTGAAGATAAACAAAGCCAAGTAGAAAATATACATAGCATTTTATTTCTTTAAATTAAAATGGGATGTTATATTGCTGCCTGGAATGGAAATTATAAAAGGTCGAAAATGTTAAAGCAAGCTTTTTTTTTAATAAATTTTTTTAACATGGTATGGACAAGTGTGCGTAGCTTATGCTAGGAGTTGACGTAAAATAATTATGTTATTGTTATTCTTGCGGGCAGTAATTATTGAATGTTTCCTATCTGTCTTTACAGGTCAATTCAATGTCCTTTGCATAATATAGACGATTGGATTTTGGTTCCGGATGGAGAAAAATGAATAAGGTTAGAAGAATGGTTCCATAAGAAAAACGACTTTTACCTACCTTTGCATCCACTTGTAATTAGATTAGAGAGTCAAAATGTCAATAATCCTAATAATTAAGCAAAAGATATTTAGGGCAGATCTCCATGACATGAGACTTCTGCATCAGCATATTGTTAATCACTACTTGTGTTAAAGAAAGAACCCATTTGAATTTAGTGTTTAATTTTGTTTTTTTTTTTTTTGGGACACTTTTTTATTGCATTTTCTGTATGATTGGTTTTATAATTTTATTTCTTTCTTTTCCCAAATAAAGTAGTCTGGCGGAGCATTATTTGTTTCAAAGGGTTAATGCTCTTTTTCCGGGAGTGCATTATCTTGTTTCAGGCCCACTTATTATTTAAAAGGCAATGACTTTTTCCAGGATGAAAAGATGGTGAGCGGTGGGGAGTTGCCCGATATATAAATTCATTAATTTCCATTTGTTTTGCCAAATTCTTCTTGAGGAAAATGCCTTCAGGTGGATCGTAAGCAATAATTTATTTTATCAAGTTATCTTCTCTTAGTTTGGTGGAATTAGGCACTTGTAAGAATATCTGTGACTGTGAGCATATTCTACGGGTGTATTAAGCTTTCAATATTCGTGTGTGCTGGTAAAGCTCTGGAGTTTGAACGCCCGTCTGATATGCTGTGCACAACACCACTGATATTAGCATGTGTTTATTTTTCCTTTTTTTTCCCTACTGTCTGTACAGTCCAACTCTAATTGAATATTTCTCACCATTTTTGGGAATTTTACCACATGACTTTAACTCTAAATTGAATATTTCTTACCATTTTTGGGAATTTTACCGCATGAATTTAATTATTTGTTCGTTTTAATGATAAAAATTTGTGCTTTCATTTGAGAAAGTTTTTGCTTTTTCCTTCTGCTTTTCTGGAAGAAACTCGATAAGAAAGGGGAACTTGTCTTTTTCAGGTCTGATCTCTGATAAATGCTCAGTACAGTACAGTACAATCTTAGGAGTCTAACTTACTAAAGCTATTAAAAATTTAAAAGCAAATAAATCTACAAAGCGAGCTATCATGGAGTTAAAGAAGAATCAATATTGTAGTCATCGCTAATCCACCTTTTCAGGTACAATTTGGTGACTTTAACCGCCGGCTGTCGCTTTGAATCCTGCAGTTCAGCTAAATGTCTCAAGAAAATTAATAATAATAGAAGACTTGGCTGCGATAATTAAAAAAACACCACCACCATGCCTGGTTATCATTTTCAAACTATCAGAATAAAATAATAGCTTAAACAATTTCCGGGGAAGGCAATGAGAAACCATTACGATTGCTGAACAAAAGCAATGTCCAATGGAGAAAAGTGAAAACAAAGTAAATAATTAGACCCAAATCACAGTACAGTAGTTCAATAATAAAGCTTTCTGTTTTTTCTCAAAAGTCACCATGTAAATTAATAAAAAAAAAAGACTACACAGTAGAGAAAAAGAAACACGAAATCTCCTTGCATTATGTACATATCGCCAGAAGAAAAGTTCACCGAAGAAGAGGGAAGGAAATCTGCCACACTTTGATGTCACAGTCTAAGCTTCCACTGCAAACAAGGTAACTAGTATCGGATGAATCGCAGCGATCATTATCAATTGCCGCAGCCAAGCATTTGACAGGGCCTCTGTGCCCTTCCAAAACAGCCAAACAAGTGTAATTTCTATCAATTCCTCTCCAAATTCTAATAGTTTTATCAGCAGAGCCACTGCACACCAAATCAGACACCACAGCCATACACAGTATTGACTTTGTATGGCCCCTGAGGGCACCGACCACCAATATGTTGCCGTCATCTTCCTCCTTCTCCCACACAATTATTGATCTGTCACACGCCCCTGAATACAAAACAGACCCGTCACAGCTTAGCGCCAAAGCATTGATCCCAGAGTTGTGTCTCTCCAGTACATCAACTAAAGAGTGTTTCTTGTTTCCAGGACTTCTCCTCCACACTTTGATTTTCTTGTCAGCTGATCCTGTGTAAACATCTCCATCATCGGATAATGCCACTGCATTTATTGCATCATCATGCGCGTTTGTTATTGACTCCAAGCACTTGAAGTCGCTTGTCCGCCAAATCTTGATCGTCCTGTCCCATGACACTGAGTAGAGAAGTGTTTCATCTTTTGTCAAGGCGAGTGCTGAGACAGCGTCCACATGATGGACCCAAGTGCATGTCTTGTGCCTGCGGATCTGTACGTGGTTCTTAGGCATCAGAAGCTTGATAGCACGGTCGCCAAGCGTTGGCAACGTGGCTAAACGGATATATTTCTGATGATCAGGCTCTTGGTTATTGATTTTCCATACGCGGATTTTGTGATCTTGATGAGCACTAAACAGCTTGTCTGCTAACACAACTAGGGACTTGACCGCCCCCTTGCCTGCGGCTACAATATTATTGTTGCTTAGAAACTCTTGATCAAGCTCTGAACTGAAAGTGTTGCAATCCCATGAGCGAACTTCGTTGTCAGAGGAGCCCGTGAATAGGAATTTGCCGGCGAGGGCGAGTGATGATACGTAAGAGTTATGGCCTTTGAGAGTGGTGAGGCAGTGGTGGTCTACGACTGAAAGATTGTGTTGCTGCCGGTGGGATAGTGAGTGTGAGGTGAGTGAAGGAACTGATGGAAGGCTTGGCTGGGAACTAAGTGATGACGACTGTGATTGAAAGCTATTACAGGGTGCTTGGAAATCATAATTTGTGTGACAAGTCATGGTGATGGAGTGTGTGGATACGGGAACAAAGTATCATTCATATGAGTGAGAGTTAATGAAAGGGAAGTGAATTAAAATATATATATAAAGATTTAGAAGCTGGCTCTGAGAGTAAAGGGTACTTTAGAATAAGTATAGAGTGATCAAGGAGGAAAGATTGGCCCCATTTTTGCACTACTCTAATTAATGGCTGGATGGAACTCCTCTTCAGGGAACAGGGATTAAATTAATTAGATAATTCCATATATGGGACTGCTATAATTTAAGCTGGAAAATAGTGCACTGTTTGGGCCTTCATTAGTAGCTGGGAATTTTGACTCATCACGTGGTTATTATATTTTGTGTTCCACTGCATGCTGGGAATGAAGGACTGCAACTTTATAATTATATAATTATGCAGAAATTTTAAATCTGTATAAAACATATATACATATAGCCAAGTTGATTTAAGAAATATGCAGGGCTAAATCATTGATTAGGACTGATTTGTTTTATGGATAATGGAAGGACTCCAAATTTGAGAAGCAGGACTCAACTCATGGGTTGGCCAACGGACTTCTATTTGTTCATATCTTAATGACCTAATTCTTGGCACCTGTCGGGATTATAAAAATTAAAAGCATTAATATAAAAAGACATTTGATTTGATGAATCTTTCTTTATTTCTGTTATATTAAGTTGTGGATGACGATCCCATGCTCCCTCCATCGAGCATGCTTTGCATCAAACCTTCTTAATTGACTCATCGTCCATATATTTTATTGCCTTCTTACTAATGGCAGGGTGAATTAACTTAAAAGTATTTTAGTTTGGCCTCGATTAAAAACAAGTCATAATGGGCACATGGTAGTATACATTTTATGACAAATATCTAACTTTTGATTCATTTTAGGAGAATCCATATTTAAAAGCTTAATGAATCTTTAAGCTACATGATGGTAGATATTTTTCTAATGTGTTCTTTTAATACAAACATGACGATAATTAATTAAAAAGTTGCAGTAGAATTGAGTTTTGCTTATTTGAGAGTTTCGAGTGGTTCAGAAAGAAAGAGTTGAAACGCTGTTGGAGAGGAATATATAATATATCACACTGAATGCGAAATAAATTGTCCACATGCACTGTGCTTAACTGCGACACTTGGCTCTATCCTCCATGTCCAAACGATTTTGATGATTGCAATTGTGCTGTTTGGTTGAATCTATTGGTCAGATGATAAGAGATAGAGAAAGGGTTCATAGGATAATCAGGAAAAAAAAAAAAGAGAAAGGGTTCATAGGATAATCAGGAAAAAAAAAAAGAGAAAGGGTTCATAGGTCTCAAGATTAGGTGGAATAATAATTCAGGTCAGAATCAGACCCACGTGATTGTGAAATCGGCTTTTGTTCTATTTCTCCCCACAGCCTATTAGTCCTTTTCATTTCACGTTATGGCTTCGAACTTTTCATTTCTCCTCTTCATTAAAGACATCAAAATATCGGAATTGGAATAATATTGTAGGACCCCGATCGCGACAATGGCTTCTTGCAACTGCGAGTACTGTTTGTTTCGCGTCCGTTTTCCTTTATCTGAACATCGTGGAATCCATTTCTTGATCGTGACTTGAGAGGTAGTTCGACATTTAACTCACTGATCACAGGCCCCAAGATGGAGCACAAAATAATGCGGCGCTTGAAAATTTTGAAGCCGTTAATGTAATGCAATGTCAATAGCCTGTCCTGTTGCACGTTGATTCATCTTCCCATGAAACACTTTTAGGAGGCAAATTAAGATACTCCGCTGGACTATTGCGTGTGCCATGGATGCTGATGTATTGATACCATTTATCAACTTTCTTCAATTTCTAGGAAACTGGTTGGTAATTAGTCTCTTTATATTGAGTGATGTATTGGGATGCTTTTCTTATGTGTTAAGTCCAATTTGGCATCACAAATTTTCTATCATTAGTTCATATTTTTGACTTTCATGCCGATTAATCGCAGTCTATAGCTAAGTTCAACAACCTTTTTTTTTTCTTTTTTTTTTTTCCTTTTCCTCTGTAAGATGCATGATACCGTTTATCTTCGTCTGATTTCATCATTGCCTTTGTCATACCTTCACTTTCAACCTGATTACGACGACGAAACAAGAGCGCAGGTGTTGTATTAATTTGACATTAGCTACTCGAATAGAACTTGGATTCTATATTGATTCAAGTAAAAAGGAAACGAAGCAGAAATTTACGCGAGCAGCTATAATTGAAATAAAAAAATGACACTCATACCACAATAAGCACCGATCGATACGTTTTGGGCACGCCATAAAATGTCTCGGTAGCCCCATCTCACATGACACACACATAAGCACCACAACACGCGTGCAACCTCTCTCACGCAAATCTCACCGCTTTGTACTCTCTCCGTCGACAGTCTCTTTTTCTGTTTCTCCATCCGCTCTTTCTCTGATCTCCGTTTACTCCCTATCTCTTTCTCTCTCCCTCTCTCTTGCCGTGGGTCTCTTCGCAGCTGGTGAGAAAAAAAGAATAAAAACATATTGAAATTTAAAAATAATAATCTGGATTGTGAAAAAATAAATCTACATAAGAATGAAATTAAAGACAATTCCAAGAGATTGTAAGTGTGGTTTGGCATTTCAAGTTTGAAGCGGATGAGGTGGATACACGTTACAACTCTGAGGGTTTGGTTCTTCTGAATGCAAGGAACGGTAGACCGATCAAGTTAACAAGATTGTGGCCAATAATATATGAATACCGCATCTATAACCCTTTAAATTGTAAGTTTTATTTTAAAAGTTTTTGCAATCACGGAAGCTATTACATATTCTCTGTTCCATTACTTTAAATTCCATAAATTTTCCGAACATTATCATCACTATTAACAGCTGCAATAGAAACATAGATACAACTGAGCTACAACTTCAGAATGAATACAAGAGGAAAGCTTTTGCTAGTTTTCACAAAGGTATTTTGTCCGATTATCCGGTTAGTTCTAGAAATACATTTTTATTTCAAACATACTCATTTTTTTGTGAGATTTTTGGTTAGAGGCACGGTGAGGGAGAATTCGCAATTAGAACAAAAATTAGCAAGTGAGATTTTTGGATTGAGTGAGATGTGTATTTGGTGCGAATGAGCGGGAGAGTGACGGAGAATGCGTGTGTTTGATTTGCACGTGTATTGTGTTTCATGTGTTCAACAATCACTTTTATATTGCACCCAAAACTCAACGCTCAATGCTTATTATGGTGCTTAGTGTGGGTTGAATATCGATGCTGAATTGAAATTAGTTAAAAAAATTCTGAAAGTATAAATAGTTGATTGACAAACTATTTTGAAATCTTTTACCACACGTGCATTTTAAGCTGTTAAAATAAAAATTAGATCAACACTTTAATATAGTGTAACAATTACTATATAACTACTCTTGTAGATTCATCCCTCCACATTATCTGTTGAGAATAAAATAGTTCATGCTTTCGTTTACATGGTTTATGATCTTCAAGTTATAATATATATATATATTGTACAACACATGAAAAGCTGAGAATCTACAGTGAAAGATTTAGAGTTTTCAAAGAAGAACTAGGAGCATTGTACGTACAACACATACTTCCAGCATAAATAAAATAAAAACTTCCTTTATGTTCTCTTTTGAAGATTGGTGTAAATAAGTAACACAAGCACACTTATAATTGAACTCATTCAAAGTTTATGTTATACAACTCAACAACAACAATTTATCGAAACCTAATTACTCTAATATATTATATAAAATAGCTTTTGGGGGCCATTGACGGCCAGAGATCATTTACATGGGACCGGAAGCCTAATTACTATAACACTATTACCGACATTTATATTCAAAAGACAGACTTTCTTTCCTCCCTAGGGTTTCCTGTTTCATACATCATGACGAAAATTAATGGGGTCATTCAATACAAGCACCCCTTTTGGGATTTGGTCATCTCCTTATCCAAATAATATACCATTAGCACAACTTGCAAAACATTATCTTTTATATTGTCTGTTGGTCACCGAACTGACGATGACAATTTGTTCAGCAAACTCGATGATTTCGCGCTTGAATCACTACGTGTAGCCTCTCACTGTTGCAAGATTGTTTGCTTAATTAAATTTTATCACCCTGATTCTACCTAGAAGCTAGAGGCTTTTCCAGTTTCTTAGAGCTGCTATCATGAAGAGATCGTAACATTATTGCAAGGCATGTGACAGATGCCATGGATCAACCATTCATTTCTTATCTTTCAAAAAGCAGCCAATGTGTTGGGTTTTTTAAAGAAGAAGGTCATAGTCAAACTTATTATTTTTAAATGGGTAAAAGTTTATTTAGTTACTGTATTTTAAGATTAGTATTTATTTAATCCCTATATTTTAAAAAATATTTCAAAATATCTCTACATTAGTAATTTATTTATTTTCTTTTTATTAATGTCCAAACAAAAAATTATTATAAAAAGGATATTATTGTAAAATTAAGCCAAAAAAAATAAAAAATAACGGTAGAAATATCAATACTTTAACCACATAGATATTTTAAGGTATTTTTAAAAATATAGAGACTAAACGGGCACTAATATCAAAATATAGGAATTAAATAAACTTTTACCCTTGTTAAACAAATAACTTTCACTTTGAACCTACCCAATTTGCAATCATCATGAACAAGTCAACTTCTTTATTATTATTATTATTCTTAGCAGTCGTAGTTTTAATTTATGTTCAGCATTTCATGTAAATAATGATGTTTAAATACATAAATTATTAAGTGAAATATTATTTTTATAAAAGTAGGAGGAAGAGCTTACATAAAAAAGAACATCTCAGCAAATCTATGTACTTAGCAAACCTCAAGTATCATCTAAGACATTTCTAAGGATAATCGAGGTTGGCAAATCCCATCATGTAAAATTAAAACTTAATAAACAAATTAATATGATAAATCGACCATAAAAAGATGAGAAGAGGTCACTTTTCGATTGCTCTCCTCCTCTTCTTTCTTGGGTCCGTTCATTCATGATTCTTCTCTTTCTCTCAAATCTACCTTTTTTCTTACTATTAATTGAAGTTTCGTTTACTTTTAGCTGTTTTAGCTTTAATTTTCTCATTTAACCAAAAAAAAAAGAAAAAAAGGAAAAAGGGAAAGCCCTGTGTGGAAGTTGGCATTTGGGCCCAGGAATTCCGGGCCGAAATTCAACAAGGCCCAGCATAAACCCGACGTCAGCAGCTGGATTCATCAGCCCGCGGGTTTAACGGAGTTCGCTCCAAAATTTAAACTGACGAAATTGTTGGAGCGGAAGCAAACAAAACAAAAACAAATGGACACTAATTTCCCTCCTCTGTAGGCTGTACTGTAGCGCGCAGCCGGCCAAGAATTTGTCTCATTCGCTTCGAAGAATCTCTTCGTCTCATCTTCCACAATGCGAATTCTCTTATCTCCCTCGCCTACTGCTTTGAGTTTCGTTTCTATCACTCTCACATGGACTCTCCGTTTCGCTCCGTTTCTTTCATCTTATTCTTCATCACCACAATCACGCTCTCGACTCTCGCAGTCGCTCAATCGTCAACAATCGGAGTCCAGTACATCTCGCGCCTTCTCGATATCCAGGACCGCGAGCGTGCTCCTCCTTCCGTCCAATTAGCTGCCGCTTACGCCGTTCTCCAACGGCTCCTTCCTTCTCACTATTCCGGCTTCCAATTTCGAATAATTTCTAAGGTCTTTTATTTACTCAAATTTTAATTAAGTATTACTGTTAAATTAGGTCAAATTTCATTGTTCTTGTTTTGATTTCAGAAGCAATGTGGTGGAGAATACTGCTTTATTTTAAGGAATCATCCTTCTTCTTACATACGCGGCACTCCAGAGATTGTGTATGTCAATGTTTCTTCATTTCCATTTTCTTCATGCTGTATTGGTGAACCATGGAAAATTTGATTGGTTTGGTTTGGTGCCAGAATAAGTGGGGTCACTGGAGTGGAAGTTTTGGCTGGTCTGCATTGGTACCTCAGGCATTGGTGTGGTTCACATATATCTTGGGACAAAACAGGTGGTGTGCAAGTAGCTTCAATGCCTAAATTAGGCTCTTTTCCCCGTGTTCAAGATGCTGGCGTCTTGGTTAAGAGACCCATTCCTTTGAATTACTACCAGAATGCTGTTACATCTAGTTGTAAGCATCTTCTTCGAAACTGTCCTTTATCTCTTGATCTATTTTTCTAATGTTATGACTACGAACCTTTTATAGTTGTTGTGTGGTGACAATAATCATGCTTTTCTCACGACTTGGAAGATACTTTTGCCTGGTGGGACTGGAAAAGATGGGAAAAAGAAATTGATTGGATGGCTCTCCAAGGTATCAACTTGCCCCTGGCATTTACAGGACAAGAAGCTATTTGGCAAAAGGTTTTTCAGGTAGCTTTCTGCTGATTTCTCTTTCTTGTGGAGAGAATTTGGTACCACTGATGTTGGGGTGCTGGACCTAGGATTTTTGAGTATCCAATCCAAAAAACTAATTTATTTCCAAAAGACTAATTTATTGGATGCAGGAGCCTATCCTACTTTTAAGTTCAAGTGACTCCCTTAAACTAGCTAATGTGGAACACAACTCAACTATCTCCCTGGACGAAACCACCAGCAAACCCCAGTTCTTTAATCCAATTGACGCGGAATTGTTCCACCGCCATATTTCGGCTATTAATTGTTGAGGGGTTAGGCTTAAAATTTCTAGACCTCTAACTCAAAAGGCTATCTCATTAGGTGGAGGGACCTATACTACTTAAAAACCCAAGTGAATATTAGAAATCAGAGTTATCATATCACCTTAATGTACTTCTAGGTTGCTTCTTTGTCACTTTGATTCAGGATTTCCAAAAGTCAGGAAGTTTGTGGAGTTTGACTTTTATTGGTTTGGCTACATATTTCTCTTGCACTAATTTACATTTCACCTTCAATCAGAAACTTAACATAAGCAATTCAGATTTGGACGACTTTTTTGGAGGTCCCGGATTTCTGGCGTGGTCACGTATGTCAAATTTGCATGGGTAAGCTTGCAGATCGTGGTTTACTTTTTTGAAACTGCTCTTGTTTTGGAAATGAAAAAAATCAGCCTGACTGTTTCCCAAATGTTGTCGTTCAATGAACATATGGAAAAGGTATTTTACTGATGCTGTCATTATTGTTCTAAATTTTTCAAATGACTAATATCTCATATTTCCCCAAGTTGAACCTTTCAGTCACATGAATATACTGGTTCTTTTGATGCTTCAGGCAAGAGCTTGTCAATCAAACCATAATTGTGTGCATGAATTGCTCATGGATCCTTAAAGTTACACATTCAACATCATATATGTTGTTTTGACAGAGACATTCCTCTGATGGCTTTCCATATCATAAATAGAAACTTGGTACATGACACTTTGATGCACCGTATTTTTTTCACAGATGGGGTGGACCTCTACCTCAAAGTTGGTTGGATCAACAATTAGTTCTCCAGAAGAAAATTCTTGTCAGAATGTATGAACTCGGAATGAATCCAGGTACATGTTTTTCATCCACTTTCAGCATCGAGTTCTATTAAACTATTTCCAATCTGAAAGACAAATACCACTTGACTGGAAACCTTTAGAGTGAGATGTAATTCACTGATTCATGATTACCAAGATGTGCTCATTATCTTTTATTTAACATATTGCAAAAAGTTTTTATTTGTGTAGTGCCCACAAAAAGGGGTGATTATGCTGGTAATTTTCTTATAACTTGCACTTTCATTGATGAAAAATTGAATGCTTACAGTTTTTGAATTTTATTCTGTTATTATGAATTTGCAACAGCATCATATGGTATTATAAATTCGTGGGTAAGATAACCAGTCTTAAAGGGAATTTGTCTTGTTAGCCAGAAGAAAGCTATTTATCTAAAGGAAAATAAATGTGTGAGAGATCCCAATTTATAGATAGGATATTTTAACTCCTTTTTCCTCTTATTGATGTAAGACTCTAATGCTTCTAGCTGATTTTGCAGTACTTCCAGCTTTTTCTGGCAATGTCCCTGCAGCACTGCAGAATGTATTTCCTTCAGCAAAGATAACACAATTAGGAAATTGGTAAGTAATGCTATGTGCTATTTGAGATTTGAATTCTCAGTTGGTCAAGATTTTCTCCAGAACTTGTGTTCTTCATTTCCTAAAATGAGATTTGGTAAACTGCATTGGAGGTGCATCTCTTGAATTTGGCAATGATTATTTATTGTCTAGTCTAAAGAAGTTAAAAATGTTAAAACACGTATCAATACTTTTCAGAATATTTTTCCATGCTTTACATAGTGTCTCTTAATCATTGGTATTTCCTCTTATATATGACACAGAAGTATTGATGCAAATGCTATATTTTTTTGTTCCTCGTCTTTGACCCCCCAACTTGAAAATGAGATGTTAGGAAAGCATAAGATTCTCAATGACTTAGTGTAAAATAATGAAAAAGGATTCATTAACTTGACATCATTGTTTCTTTCCATTTGCTCCAGGTTTTCTGTTAAGAGTGATCCTAGATGGTGTTGCACTTATCTTCTTGATGCAACTGACCCCTTGTTCATTGAGATTGGAAGAGCATTTATTGAGCAACAAATGAAAGGTGATCTAGTCTGAATCCCTTGTTCCTCTCTTTGATTAGATTTTCATGCACATGAAATTCGTTGGAGTTACATTCTTTGTGCTAAGTAAGTATTCTAAATCTTTATGATTCTTCCACTTGACTTTTTGGTCAGAGTATGGAAGGACTAGCCACACATACAACTGGTAAGTTACTACTCATACAATTTTATTGCTGTCCAGAAATCTTTTTCATTTATATATGTTTGACAGTCTTTATTGTTGTTCATTTCACTTATATGTGAATTTTCTCAGATAATAATTGGAAGAGGCCAAAGTGATCTTTATTGGTCTTTGTTTGTTTGTTTGTTTTTTTTTAAATGCTCAGCCAATTTCCCGAAGCGATTCTTTGTGATCATAAATAATATCTATTAGTTTTTTGTTACATATTTTTGCATTAAATTTTTAAGTTATCGTGTCATAATTTATTTAATTTTTTGCAGTGATATATTTGACGAGAATACCCCACCTGTAGATAGTCCGGAGTACATCTCCTCATTAGGTGCAGCAATCTATAGTGGAATGCAAAGTGGTGACAGTGATGCTGTTTGGCTAATGCAGGTGGAAAAAAAAAAAACTATTTGCTTAGTATTCAATGTGATACTTTTTTAATCAGGTTACAGCTATTAGAGTTCAAACCGAGTTTGCGCGTCTCGGTTTTATTTATGTTCTCAGTTCTGTCTGAATCTGGATCCACTTAGCCACTAAGACCCTGCCTTTCCAAATCTAGTCTCTCCTCTAGAGTAGATCTTGTATTAGTACTAACTGTTTTTTTCCTATGGTTTCTGAATATTCTGCAGGGATGGTTGTTCTCATATGATCCATTCTGGAGGCCTCCACAAATGAAGGTTCTCTGTATATCCTTTTTAATTGTTTGACTTCACTAGTTGTTCTATGCTTTTCCACATTCAAATGCATCTGCATTTTACCTCATCTATGTATGATTTTATTTGCTAATATCAAATGGTTAAGCTGAATAAAGTTTGAGCACCATATGAAACTGTTAAATTTGAGGACTTTCATCTTTTTACCTGGCGGTTGTGAAGCATAGAAAAAATAATTTGAAAGAAATGATGGTCAGCCATGTCTTCACCTAATATATACTTGAGTAACATATGTGATAATAAATGACTAGTCAGTTTTGATATGTATACAAGCTTGAGTGGCCATGTCTATTAGAGATGTTGAGAAATGCACTGCACTGCCCACTGTTAAGGTTTCTTGCACATGTGCCTGCCCAAGTGTATCATTGTGCCTATGTGCTCAAACAAGCCATAGTATGCTTATTGTTTGGTGATTTACATCTATTCAATATTTTATTAATTAGAAAAACATGAGGTGTTAGCTTGCCTACATACAGATGTTTCACTTTTTAATTGGCAATAATTTAAGTTTTTATTCCAGGCACTTTTACATTCTGTTCCTTTAGGGAAATTGGTCGTCCTTGATCTGTTTGCTGAAGTTAAACCCATTTGGAGTACATCAAAGCAGTTTTATGGTGTTCCTTACATCTGGTAACTTTTTAAATATATATCATCGATATTTAGGGTACTTACCTAATCAACAATAATGTATTAGGTTCTTAATGAAAAGTAAAATCGTGTCAAATGGTGGATATGATTGTTACAAAGGATAAAACCAAAGATATGAATTAATGAAGTTATTATGTTTCTTTTCTTATTCGCTTCAATAATCATTATGAGTTGCCAATGTTCTGTTTATCAGGTGTATGCTGCATACTTTGCTGAAATATTGAGATGTATGGGATTTTAGATTCAATAGCTTTTGGACCAGTTGAAGCTTGTACAAGTGAAAACACAACAATGGCAAGTTTGTTTAATGTTTATTGTTCCACAATATCATGAATTGCTTTCTAAATCCGGTATTGTCCTGAAACCTTAGTGAATTATGTATCTTACTTCATTATCTAACATGTCTGAAGGTTGGGGTTGGGATGTCGATGGAAGGCATAGAACAAAATCCTGTTGTTTATGATCTCATGTCTGAAATGGCATTTCAGCACGAAAACGTTGATGTAAAGGTAATATCTGACTTTTTCAAATGTTTAAGATGTTGCATGCTTTTCCATCTTTAACTCTTTATTATGCTCTTTTGAAGTTAAAATGAAAACAAGTATGATTAAATTATACCTAGGAAAAGCACCTAATAACAAAGTTTTGCTACGTGTTATTAGATAAGTCGTGTCATCGATTTATCCCATTGGCTTCTAAGCTGTCCTTTCCTAATCAGTACCATTCAAGCTTAAAGTTTGTTACAATCTTGAAACTGGGATTTAGTAACACCTCGTGTCACACAAATAAATTGTTCCAAAGTTGGTTACTTCTTGGAGATTTGATCCTTGCCTTCCTGGAGAAGTTGTGTACCCAATTTTGTGTTGTTTGAATCAATAAGCAGAACAAAGTCAATAGAGAGTTAACTACTCTAGATTTTAAATAATATATGCATTTAATTGGAACTTTCATGAGTCAGATGGTTTATTTATCCAGTTATTCATGGCAGTTTCTCTATGCTTGAGTTATGTATTTCAATCCCCACTATATCATTGCATTAAACTATCTTCCTTTTAGGTTCTGATTAAATCCCAGTCAACCTTTTTTCTTTTTAACGTTGTTCTCTATAAGTAATAACAATAAAATAACGAGTCAATCATTTTTCAGGCATGGATCAATCAGTATTCAGTTAGACGTTATGGTAGATCAGTTCCAGCAATA
The DNA here is from genome assembly GCA_018350135.1 of Citrus trifoliata. NCBI lineage: Eukaryota > Viridiplantae > Streptophyta > Magnoliopsida > Sapindales > Rutaceae > Citrus > Citrus trifoliata. The sequence continues at coordinate 1,742 of VKKW01000414.1, read as the reverse complement.
CAAGATGCCTGGAATGTTTTATATCACCAGTCTACAATTGTACTGATGGTGCCACTGTAAGTTCCCTTGCTTGTTCAAGTCATGTTTGCAATAGGGTAATCAGTTATATATGTTGAAATAAGGAGTTCCCATCTCGACTACAATGTAAGAGTATCTGTATCATGTGTTCTAAATATTAAAACAGGACAAAAATAGGGATGTAATTGTAGCATTCCCCGATGTTGATCCATCCATAATTTCAGTTACTGAAGGAAAGTATCAAAACTATGGGAAACCAGTATCGAAAAAAGCAGTCCTGAGGAGCGAAACAAGTTCATATGATCACCCACATTTATGGTATTCAACGTCAGAAGTAATCAGAGCATTAGAACTTTTTATCGCAAGTGGTAACGAGCTATCAGCAAGTAACACATACAGGTTGGCATCATTTAGTTCCAGAACATCTGACTACTAGCTACACTATCCTTCTTGTTCCTTCTATCATATTATTGTTCAATTTTTTGCTTTTGTCATATTAATTTTTCCCTGCCACTTCCACTGCATCTGTAGGTACGACTTAATTGACCTGACTAGACAAGCTTTAGCAAAATATGCGAACGAGCTGTTCTTGAATATCATAGAAGCCTATCAGTTAAATGATGCTCATGGAGTTTTCCAGTTGAGTAGTAGGTTTTTAGAACTTGTGGAAGATATGGACAGTCTCCTAGCATGCCATGATGGGTTTCTTCTAGGACCTTGTAGAAAGTGCCAAACAACTTGCCCAAAATGAAGAACAAGAAAAACAGGTTAGGTGCCCCTATGTTAGCCAATAAATGACATGATATTATTGATTAATTGTATTGATGGTTGGGAAAATACAGTATGAATGGAATGCAAGAACTCAAATAACTATGTGGTTCGACAACACAGAGGAGGAAGCAAGTCTGCTCGTGATTACGGTAAGTGGATGTGATGACTTAATATTGTTTTTACCAAATTTGTCATCAGAATTTGACTATAAGACAGTTGGATATTTAATGAGAAAACCAGTGCAAATCTTTGCATGTAACACAAATATATGATTGTTGTGTAATTAGGAAACAAGATTGTTTTGTTGTTTGTTTCAGGAAACAAGTACTGGAGTGGACTTCTACGAGAACTAATGGTCCCCGAGCAGCGATATACTTCAAATATATGAGAATCATTGGAGAGTGGCGAAGGCTTCCGTTTGAAGGATTGGAGGAGGGAATGGATAAAGCTTACAAATGATTGGCAGAAGGGCAGAAACGTATACCCGGTGGAGAGTAACGGTGATGCTTTGATCACATCACAATGGCTCTATAACAAGTACTTGCAAGGAACGGGCGTATTTGATCACTGATGGAAGCTGCCATAATCCCAAAGTAAATGGACCTTTTGGCGTGTTGAGTAAAGAATAGTTGATGGTTGTGGAAAATATATTGTGAATGGATTATCTTATACAGTCTGATGCCGTCTTTTGTTTACCAATGGAAATCCAGTCAACTTCCTTCTAGAATTTCTTTTTTTTTTTTTCTGAATAACAATTTTTATGCGCATAACTCTTCCAAGAGAAATAGGCTAGCCAACTCTCTCTGACTCGTTGTGTGTAATATAATATACAATGAGGGTCAATGTGATGACAAAATACACCTCATCAACACCTAATCTGAATAGAATCATTTGTTAATAACTGTATCCAGTATGTAGGGTCCACTAATTTCAGTGCTAGCTTAATAAACATT
>VKKW01000412.1:0-90276 GCA_018350135.1 Citrus trifoliata | reverse complement strand
AACAGTATTAGATAATTTACCAATATGCATTATTAGGAGAGCACATATATTAACGTGTTGAAACAGATCTCGTAGAAGCATAACACTATCAATTGCATCTCAAAATATTTAAAAATTTATTTTTCTCAATTTTATCTCACTTTTAAATTATTGTTTTATTTAAACATCTTCAAAAGAATTTAATTAAAAAATTAATATAAGCAATAAATGTTTTCTAGATCACAAAATAAAAGAGGATAAAATTACCAGATAGTTACCATAAATAGCGCCAAAATAGAAGTTAAGAAGATAGCGCATGTATCTCACGCTCCGCAGACAAAAGTGGGTCAAATGCAACCAAGCAATGATGCGTTGACCAAGCCGGCAAGCTGGTTTAAATCGCTCACACTGGCACATCGGCTCACGGTTTAACCAGCTGGCTCTACAATGTTTACCTGTTCTACTTGCAGAGACTAAGGCTATAATACACGGACCTATTGTTAGTAAGTGTTTAGTGACAACTGATGACCTTTCAACTTAGAATTTTGCGCTAATTTTATATCTTAATTTGTTTATGATATAGTAAAGTACTTTGATTCACGCGCCATCATAGTGGGTGATATGGCGGATCCAGCACTGTTCATCGTCTTATCCATTATCCAAATTTTTAAATTTCAAACTAGAAATTCAATTGGCTTGTTCTCTCTCCATATAAGTCAAAATTATGCGCACAATATATCATTCGAAAGATCTCTTAATATTCTTTCTAATGATATCAAGTTATAGAGAATTAATAATTGTATCAAAAGTTGTAAGTAAACGAATCCTACAAGTTCATGAATTAGGGTTTTTGTTTTCTCATAAGCTAGGCCATATAAATTCTTCTAATGATATCAAGTTATAGAGAATTAATGATTGTATCAAAAGTTGTAAGTAAACGAATCCTATAGGTTCATGAATTAGGGTTTCTGTTTTCTCATAAGCTAGGCCATATCAATTCTTTCTAATGATTTCAAGTTATAGAGAAATGATTGTATCAAAAGTTGTAAGTAAACGAATCCTACAGGTTCAAAATTAGGGTTTTTGTTTTCTCATAAGCTAGGCCATATCAATTCATACAAAAATTCAGATTTAATATACATTTATTCATGTGATTGCAAACCAAAAATCAAGGCCCAATGATGAGTGATTCATTACATACCATTAAACTATGTTCTACACGCCAAAAACATATTTCATCAAACTACATGGTATGTCTAATGCAAATACATTCAAAATAGAATATAACCTAATCTGGCTCTGATACTAAAATTGATTTTCATTCATATTCAACATACAAGTAATGGGAGATCCAAAAGCATATTTTGACCTTTGAATGTAAAGTAAAATACAACGATGTTATTGAAATACAAGTATGCAACCCAAGAGGGGGGGTGAATTGGGATTTTAAAAATTATTAGATTTTAAAACAGATTATCATGCAAATCTAAAATGAATTTAATGGAATAACAATTAAATCAAGGGAAATTATCATTTGTATACCCTTAGTTTACTCCATTATCAAAAATATTACAACACTTTGAGGGTGTATCAATCGTCCACCCTAAGTTGACAAAATATATCAGCTGACCACCAAACCGTTATTTGCTGTTTAAGTATGATGACGTCAAAAGGGTAATTTGGTATTTTCATATGATACAAGTGATAATTTAAGGGTATACAAGTGATAAAAAGAGAATTTAAGGGTATACAAGTGATAATTTTCAAGGGTAAAATCGTCAATTCACTGTAATTCAGTTAACTTTCAAACGGCAACTAATGTTTGGTGGTCGGCTGATACATTTTGTCAACTAAGGGTGGACGATTCATACACCCTCAAAGTGTTGTATTATTTTTTATAACAGAGCAAATAGAGGGTATATGAATGATAATTTCCCTTAAATCAATTACAATATAAAAAGATAATGGAAGAGAGATTCAAACACAAAAATTTTTATGTGGTTTGGCCAACCTCGCCTACGTCCACGCCTCCAAGCTTTCCAGGTTTGAGGATTTCACTAAGCAAGCCTCCAGGGCTTCAAATGCTTACACTTGACTTCCAATGTGTCAATGAACCTTTACAACAAGAGAATATCCCCAATCTCTTAACCCAAGTGTATCCCAACACTTACAATCACTCAAAGTAGAAGATTAAAAATTATTTTTCTCTCACACAATATTTAAGATTACAAATCAATGCCCAAAGTGTGAATAGATGAAACAAGAATGTTTTTAAAGCTCTATGAAGATTGTATTCTCAAATATAAGCTCAATGGTCGTATTGTGATCAAATCTTGTTTGAATTTGAATGAACTTATTTATAGATGGAGCTGAAAAACTAGCCGTTATTTACTTTTTGCACACTGTCGGATCGTCGTTAGCTAGATGTCAAATTGCCGTTTGACTGGTCAATATGACCTTTGGGCTGAATTTTTAAATTGTCGGATCGCCGTTATCTAGATGTCGAATCGCCGTTAGTGTCCGGAGACTAATCTTCAATTATGCTCGATGTCGGTGAGCCGTTTTACCGATGTCGGATTGCCGTTAGTGTCCAGAGATTAATCTTCAATCCTGCTGGATGTCGGCGAGCCGTTATCAAGATGTCAGATAGCCGTTTGTGTCCAGAAATTAATCTTCAATTGCTCGATGTTGGCGAGCCGTTATCAAGATGTCGGATCGCCGTTTGTGTCCAGAGATTAATCTTCAATTCTGCTCAATGTCGGCGAGCCGTTATCAAGATGACGGCTGGTCGTTTTCTACAGTAACTGCTACAGTGTACTTTTTTTGCAAAATTACCGTTTGACCTCAAAATTTTATAAAACTTGTCAATTAGGTCCATTTTTAGGATTTTAAGCAATACTTATTATCATAAAAAATCTCAAAGCTTTTTTTAATTTGAAACCATTAACATGAGAAAAACCAAAAACATTTTCATAGAACATAACACCTTTATAAAATGAGCATGATGATTTAAAATATATGAAAACTTTTGAGCTTTTTAAAAAATTAATAAATCTTAAAGTTTGTTATCATTAAAATCAATAAAGAAATATTTATGTTAACATTTTCCCTTTTTTTATGATGACAAACTGTTCAAGAAAATATTTGTGCAATTTTGCTCCCCTAATATTTGCTCCCTCTAAGTTAAATATTTAAGGAATTTAACTTTCCCTAAATATGTGCCCATCAATTTTTAACCTCATAAAATAATTTAAACTAAACAGATTGAATTGATAAATTATCTCCCCCTTCATCATCAAAAAGAAATGAGCGCGAAAAGATTAAAATGAGAAGTTCAGATATTACCCATTTTGGAAAAATTTCGGCAGAATCTCCCCTTGAAAATGAACATCCTCAACAATGCAAATAGTTAAGAACACTTCCATATATATACGCCAACTTATCAACCAACCTCCATTCCAACAATCAAACATATCAGCAATATAAGCAAGAACAACAATCATCCATATCATCAAAATCAACTCGTTCATAAATAAAGTCCACATATCTAACAACAAGCATCAAAAGCATTATAGAAGCATCACAAACACAATCAACACTAAGTGTCATAACAAACAACATGAAATGAGTAATGTTTGTGCAAAAAACAAAGGGGCAGAAAACTAAGACGGAGGCTGTTAAGAAGAACTGCCAGGGTTATAGCATAAGCAACCAAGAATACGGCACTGGCCAGCAAGTAACTCCATCTGCTGATCTAAAATTTACTGCCGAAAGGTCGCAAAATCATATTGAAGTTGTTGCTGCTGCTGGGACAGAACATCCACTCTGTCGAAAAGCTGCTGAAAGCGATCCTTAGGGATAGCCGATGCTGGAGGAGGCATAGCAGGGTCGGCTGGCTCGTCTTCCTGAGAGGATGCTGCTGTTGCTCCGCAGGGGGCACGTGGTCTAGTGCCAAGGCGAAAGTTGGGTAACTCATCCTCGGAATAAACATCATTGAGCATGCGGTTATCATCTGGAGCTACCAAAGTATCCTCATTCTTGGAGGAGGTAACCTTGACCCACTTGCCTAGCTTCAAATGAAAACCAATACCCGAGATTATTTCCCTACCCAGCTTTTTGATCTTAACATATACAGGTTCGGTCAAAGGAACATGAAAGTATCACAGAATCTTACTAATAATGCTTCCATAAGGAAGAGATCGTTAGACACAGTAGTGGTAGAGAGCATGTGACGCACAATTGTGAATGAAAGATGCAATTGCCTTCCTCGGATGAGAGAGTCAAGTAAACCGACATACAATCTAGTCACCTCATCAGCATGTCCATGCCTAGGTGTAATCATGTGCTGGAGAATACTGTGAGAATACAGACTTGGAAAGGTAACAATTGAGAGCGAAAGGACAATGAGCAGACCTCGTCAGAGAGATCGCGGCGTCTACAGATATTCCTAACGCCCTCAATGTGTCCTAAGACTGATTAAAGTGAGCTCTTTTCTACCAGTATACAGGTTTAAGCCCTTCACAGGATATGCCAAGAATATGATTAGCTCAAATATGTCGAACTCAATCCTAACACCTCCAACATGTGTACGACTCTATCCTTTCGATTAACCAAAATCTCTATATTACAGTAAAACACCTTAACTAAATTTTTCATAGACTCGTTCTTCAATGCCTAAAGCTATCATCCCATTGTCTTAGCATTGAGGCAAAGTTCTTCCACATATAGTAATATCAAAGAAATCATCGATATCAATATAGAATGAGGGAGTTATCGCTTTTCCCATGAATTTCTCGTGAAACCGTTGAACCAGTTAACCATTTGGAAAATACAGGTGGTTAAAGTCTTGAGAAAGATGCCTGGAGGAGTTGGGATTGCTTAGAGCTGCTTGCTTGGTTTGGGTACGCCGTGGTCATGAAACCATTGATGTTTAGAGAAATTAGATTGATGGAAATGAAGTTTTGAGAGATGAGAGAGTGATTGCAAGTTGAAATGGGAGTGAAAATGAAAGAAATTCGGGTCAATTTGGGCAAAGGAAGTGCGGCTAGTTCTAGGGTTTTAAGTTGGGATTTTTCAAATTTTCAAGAAAAAAATTAGTTTTAATCAGTTAAAAAGGCACTAAAGATGATAAGGATGGTTTGCAATACTTCAATTTGGTGAAAAATGACAAGAAAAGTGATGGATTTGAGAGGGAAGAACAGGTGCAGTCGCAGGTTGAGAGAGAAAGAGTGAGAGCAAGAACGAAATGAAGAAGAAGACGAAGGGACTGTTCACTTATCGCATGATAATAGCAAGCCGTTATAGAGATATCGGCGAGCCGACAGAGTCCAGAGAGCTCCCCAAAAATTTCATCATGACGGCGAGCCGTTAATGTGTTATCGGTGACTGATAGCATCCAAAATGCTTCCATTGTTTCTACCCTAAAACGGTTAGCCGTTATGGAGATAACGGCAAACCATTTTCTACAACTTATGATTTCGCACATTTATTTTAATATTTTTGGCCAACAATTAATACATTTCAAGATCATTTCATTTATCCAAAATGGTTTAAGTGCCAGTTCAATGCATAATTTATGAATATATATGTATTGCAACAATTAATTCATACATTTTCCAAATACACACACACTCCACATGTAATATCATGAATAAGCATTCCATAGATATTAAAACACCAAATCATAAATCAATAATTTTAATAGACTCAATAATATGAATAAAGATGTTAATGTGAAAATTTCAATCATTCCAAGTTCATGCGAATTTTTGAAAATTGTGCTTTGTAAAAGAGGTGTTGTAAAAATATCAGCAAGTTGTTTTTCCGTAGAAATAAACTCTAATGCAATATCTCCCTTTTGAACATGATCTCTCAAGAATGATGTCTAATTTCTATATGTTTGGTTCTAGAGTGTTGAATGGGATTCTTTGAAAGATTTATAGCACTAGTATTATCACACTTAATAGGAATTTTTTCAAAATTAATGACATAATCTCTAAGTGTTTGTTTTCATCCAAAGTGCTTGTGCACAATAACTCCCAGTAGCTATATATTCAACCTCAGTAGTTGAAAGTGCAACAAAATTTTGTTTTCTTGCCAAACCATGAAACAAGTGAGTGACCTAGAATATAACAAGTTCCACTAGTGCTTTCCTATCATTTAGGGTTGCCATGGGTCTTTTACTCTAGACGATTAAGTCCTAATAAGAGAACAAGGCTCTAATACCAATTGAAATACAAGTATGCAACCCAAGAGGGGGTGAATTGGGATTCTAAAAATTATTAGATTTTAAAACAGATTAATCATGCAAATCTAAAATGAATTTAATGGAATAACAATTAAATGAATTACAATATAAAAAGATAAGGGAAGAGAGATTCAAAAACGAAGATTTTTACGTGGTTCGACCAACCCTCGCCTGCATCCACGCCTCCAAGCTTTACGGGCTTGAGGATTTCACTAAGAAGCAGCCTCCAAGGCTTCAAATGCTTACACTTGACTTCCAAGGTGTCAATGAACCTTACAACAAGAGATTATCCCCATCTCTTAACCCAAGTGTATCCAACACTTACAATTACTCAAAGTAAAAGATTAAAAATTGTTTTTCTCTCACACAATATTTAAGATTACAAATCAATGCCCAAAGTGTGAATAGATGAAATAAAAATATGTTTTAAAGCTCTATGAAGATTGTATTATCAATATAAGCTTAATGGTCGTGTTGTGATCAATATTGTTTGAATTTGAATGAGCTTATTTATAGATGAAGCTAAAAAACTAGCCGTTATTGACTTTCTGCACACTATCGGATCATCGTTAGCTAAATATCAGATTTTCGTTGACTGATCAATATGACCGTTGGGCTGAATTTTTAAATTGTTGGATTGCCGTTAGTGTTCAGAGACTAATCTTCAATTATGCGCGATGTCGGCGAGTTGTTATCACGATGTCGGATCGCCGTTAGTGTCCAGAGATTAATTTTCAATTCTGCTTGATGTCGGCGATCCGTTATCAAGATGTCAGATCGCCGTTAGTGTCTAAAGATTAATCTTCAATTCTACTTGATGTCGGCGAGCCGTTATCAGATGACAACTAGCCGTTTCTACAGTAACCGCTACAGTGTACTATTTTGCAAATTACCATTTGACCTCAAAACTTTACAAAACTTGTCAATTAGGTCCATTTTTAGGATTTTAAGCAATACTTGTTATCATCAAAATCTCAAAGCTTTCTTTAATTTGAAACCATTAACATGAGAATAACCAAAAATATTTTCATAAATATAATGCCTTTATAAAATGAGAATGATGATTTAAAAATATATGAAAACTATTTTGAGCTTTTTAAAAGATTAATAAATCTTAATAAATCTTGTTATCATTAAAATCAATAAAGAAATATTTATGTTAATAGTTATGTCACTGTAGAGACAAAGGATAATCTCATGGAAAATCCTCTTGCCACTTTATGTCTATGGTCAGAGGATAATCATAATTAAAGAAAATCCCCTTAGATCACTTTGTAAGAGCCCACCGCCTTTTCTCTTATTTTCAATCTTTGGATTCTCTAATATATTATAACACACATTTACTTTAGATACAATAAGTGTGCTTATATAAAAGATAATAAGAGTAATTGAAGTAAACTAAGTAACTTAACTAAAATACTTCATAATTCTTGTAGTTCGATTAGACTTACAATAGTCATATGAAACTCTATTAAAAAAAACTTCTAAGTTTTTTTTTTTGTTGGGCTAACTAGCCCATCATTGGCATAGTTCTGACACTAACCATAAATCTAGGTCTTGTTGGTTATACATATGCGTGCTATTTATTCTTATAAACCTTGTTCATAGACAAAATATGTTTTTGCTAAAGTAGAACATGATTTCTTGAAAATCTGTGAAGGAAAGTCTTGTATCTACATGCTCCAATCACTTTGAGATCTTTGTGCTGCATGAAACAAGTAGAGAATGCGTATACTTAGTCCATCATCCATAAATCCAACGTGCCAATAAATAATCTTGAAGCGCGGACATCCCAATGATGATATATAAAAAACAACTAAAGGGGAAATATATTAAAAGAAATAGAACAAAGCATATCTCACTGAAGTTCTTCTACATTTATGTGCCCTAATGTTGAGTGTTAGAAAATGTATATTTATAAAGGAGAAAATCATCATTTTACACTTCAAGTTTTAGTAACACCCTTATTTTTATGTATTTAAACTTCTTGTCATTTAATTATGTGTGTTGTATTATAATTAAGTATTTTATGTATTTTAGGGGCATCATAGTCATTTTACAATGAATGAAAGATCATATGACAAACACAGACATCACTTTTGAACTCAAGACGGTCGAAAAGCTTAGGAGGAACATAAAATGAAAAAGGCACTATTCACATGTATGGTACTGTCTACGTTACTGTTCACGACACTGTTCACATAAACGGATCAATGATGTGGTATTGACTGATGATGTGGCATTGACTGATGAGGTGTTGCGATCCTGTTGGACTAAAATTCTTATGTATTGTTGCTCGATGACGTGGCAACATATCAGTGGACCAAAACTCTCGCGTATGGTACATGCATTACACAGGATTACTTTCAACCAAACCGCGTTACTGTTCAAGCCGAGTCAAATAGTGTCACTGTTCAAACTACGCAGTCAAACCGCGTACTGTTAATTGATGACGTGGGGCAATCCTGAGCGTCCAAACTGTTTTTAATCCGATGGCCATGATTTACTCAATGTATCTATAAAAATGGGGCCTCCCCCCTTAATTTGGCATCTCTGAATCCATTTTTGGGCTCCATTTTCCGTAATTCCTTCTCCATCTTGTATTTTCTACGTATTTTAATAAATTCTCATTTTGTTCCTAGTTCAATTATGAGTAGCTAATTTTCTTTCAGCTTGGGTTGAAGGTGAAGTCTCAATATGTGTCATGGGCTTTATTTGATAAATTTATTTTCTCTTCCCCTCTAGTTATTGTGGATGTTTGACTTCTCGCCGACAAATAATAATAATCTTGTCTAGATATCGCTCTAGTTCATCACCGGTTCCCTAGTACAAGGTTATTATTATTTGGCACGATAAGTCCTTAGCACCATATTGATTAGAGTGTGGTTCATGAGGTGTGGATTCCCCCCTCATGATTTAATTGGCACTAATAAGGAATATTTAGCCCATGGTGCATGTTGATGCGAATCCAGATACCCAAACGCTTCAATTATAGTATTTTCCACTTTAATTTAATTCCGCCATTCCAATTTAAACTTTAAGATAGTATAAATCACTTTCACCACAAATCCAACCACCCATTTAGAAAATTAATTCTACACACAATTAAAATCCACCTCCTCGTGGCTCGTCACCATTGATCTATTCTACAAAAGATTCTTGCACTTGCGAGTTCAATAAAATTTGCACAACACCTAACAAAATAAGAAGATCGATATCAAGTAGATACATTGCATAGATAATTTTACAAATACATTTACTAAAGCTCTATCCACATCAATAGTTGATAATATAGTACATGGCATTAAAATGTGCCATTTAAACAAACTATCAAGTTGATCATCAAAGGGAACGCTGGTTAAGGAGTGTAATTCTAATGAGAAAAGAACTTTAATTGTTAAATTGGTACATGTGCACCGTACTCTTTGTCTTTGACTAGATTTTCCCACTAAGATTAGTTTAGAAAATAAGAATAGGTTATGTGATGGATTTAGCATCCAAAACATTATCCGCCCACCCTACTCATGAAATAACATCTAAAGTACAATTAGTCCTATTAATATAGATCTATCTGCTAGCTGTCAATATGTTTTTTGCCACCATATCAGAGTTCAAGTAAGAGATACATAGTGACAATAACTCAGTTTAGTAAGTGAGCTTTCAGATTTCCAAACAAATATTTTATAGAAAGACATTAAATCAAAAGCATTTATTGTGGAAAAAAAGGTTTTCAATCAAAAGATTAAAAAGATCTTCCAAATTAATGTAGAAGACAAAGTACAAAAGAGTTAATGCTCGTTTATGTATCAATATAATGAAAAAAATCATAATTTTTGTGTTTATTGATTCCTATAACCTTTTGCTTTTAATGCAAGAATGTGCCCTTATGCCTTATTCTTAAGAAATATAACAACTTATGTTTAGTGTTAGAGAATGTATATTTAAAATTGGTAAAATCCTTATTTTGCACTTCAAGTCTTAGTAACATTTTTACTTTTATGTATTTAAGCCCGTTAAACTTTGATTGTGTATTTTGTTATAATGTAAGTATTTTAGGGATATTTTAGTCATTTCATGATTAAAATCGAATAGCAAAACAAATACCATTTTTTAGCTTAGAATAGCTCAAAATCGTAAGAAGTTCATAAAAGGCAAAATCATAATTTTAGGATTTTGGTTGGGCGAGCTAACATGGCATTGTCCAATGACATGACAACATCCTGTTGTGTTGACTGATTATGTGACAGTATCCTATTAGGCCAAAAAATTAGCTTATGATACATGCAATACACTCAATCAATGCTAGTTGATTTTTGCCTTAACTGGTGACATGGCAACATGAAAAAATGTGTTTACGTTATATTCAATTCATCGAATCCCAGTCTTGGTGACGTGTCCTATCCAATCAAAGCTTTGTACGTGGTGCACACCTGAGCATTCAAGTTGTTTTCATCTAATGGCCATGATTTACCTATTGTATCTATAAATAGGGGACTGCCCCCATAATTCGATGGTCTAAATCCAAATTTCATCTCCATTTCATAAAATTCTCTTCCATCTTATCTTTTACCCTGTTACTCCTAGTTTAATATGAGTGGCTAATCAAGTTTCAAGATTTAGTTGAAGGTGAAGCATCAACATGATCCATGGATTTAATTCGGTAAATTTATTAACTCTCTTTCTAATTTATTTGGCTTATTTTGACTCATCATTAATAGACAATAATAATCTTATCTAGATTTTGCACAGTATATTGGCTCCTCAGTGTAAGATCATAAATAAGAATGCATCTAAGTGTTTAGTGGACGGTCTTACCATATTATTGACAGTAAGATTATTATTGCCTGGCACAATGTGTGCTTGACACCACATTTAGTGGAAGATTATTTTCCATTGGAACATTGAGTGGTTGATACTATATTTATTAGAATGAGGATTATAAAGAGTGAAAAGTAATCTCCCCCATAAATTAATTAAAGCTAGAAAGAAATATTAAGATCATGGTAAGTGTTGAGTGTGAATCTAAAGACTCAAGTATTTAATTTGAATTGTTTCATCTTTAATTTATTCCTGCCATCTGTTTAATTTAAATTTCAGTACTATTCAGAATTTACATCCAACCAATTTACATATAAAATTGAAAATTAACCTTATACATAATTATATCTACCTCCTTGTGGGATCAACACTCTTCACTATTAATTTATACTACAATAGGTTCATACACTTGCAAGTACAATAAAATTTGAAAAATAACTTTGCAAGCAACTTAAGAAGATTTGGTAAAAGATTTCGAGATTTCACTTAAATTTGCATCTGACTTACTAGACAGGCAAGTGTGAGCATGAGAATCTCTTGGACATAATTGATCAAAAGGATTATCTTAAACAAAAGAGACTAAAAAATTTACATTTGGCGAACTAGGTTACTTATCGAAATATATTTCTTTCTTTTCGATCAAACATTGAAAAATCCATAATTTTTTTTCTACTTTATGCAATTAGACAATAATGAAAAATAAATTATAAATATAAGGGTAGGTTCAAGGGATACAACTTTTATACACAAATTCAATCACAATTTTCTAATAACTAGATCAGAAAAAAAATTAAAGTTTAAGACTTGATGACATGATTTATTAGTTTTATTAGTATTCCTTTCATTAATAGTCTATCTTTCTCCTCTCTTCTCTTTGATATGAGAAAATACTTTTTTACTCCTAGGGTTCATTACAATAGCTTATTTCACCTTTACCTTTTAAACAATAAACTATTAATTTTATTAGTATTCCTCTCATTAATACTCTATCTTTCTCTTCTATTCTCTTTAATATGGGAAAATGTCTTTTTTACCCTGGGGTTCGATGCAATAGCACATATCACTCTTATATTTTAAACAATGACCTATTTTATCTCTACTTTTCAAACAGTAGTTGAAAATACCCTTATGTGAATTTACACATAGTTTAATATATAATTTTTTTAAGGGCAAAATATGATTTTTAGTTAAATAGATGTAAATAAAAATCTCAAGAATAGTTAATTAACATATGACTTTCTACATAAATTTAAAAATTTAAGGATAACTTAAAAAAACAAAAATAACACTAAAAAATAAAATATGCAATACACACACACACACACACACACACACACATATATATATATATACACACCAGCGTCTGAGAGGGAGGCTAGTGGCCTTTGGATTCAAAGCCAAAGGCCACGTAACCGAAAAAACATAAAAAGAAGGAATTTGGGGCCGTTGGACTTCAATCCAATGTCCACAAGTTCCTTCCTGGATGTTGTTCCAATCCGGGAGTCTCAAATTAGAACAACACTCAATCACTACTACGCAAACGAACATAGATGACGTTTAAATTAATCTTATGATAATGAAGTAAAATTAGTCATCTTTGTAACAGTCATCTAAAACGAGGTACAAAAGATGACTCATTTCTCAAAAGCAGTCATCTAATGTTGTTCTAATTTTGTAAAGAACCATGTTCAGTATCAACATAGGCGACTTACTTTTCAAAAAATCAGTCATTTAGTGTTGTAAAAGAATTATCTTCTCTCTGAGTATAAATGACTAATTTTAAGTAATGGGCGTCAACAATAGTAGTCACCATAATATGAATAAATTACTGAAAATCTGAAATGCCTATTATTATTATTATTATTATTACTACTGCAATAATTTTTTTTGCAAAGCTGCAACATAAAATAAATATTCATCAAGCAATTGCAATACTCGTATATAAATTTGGCACATGACAAACAATACCAAAAATAATCTTTATGTTTATAATTTCCAAATGAAAGTAACTAGATATCCATATCTCTTTTTTCTTAAAATAGAACCATATTACATTATTCCAAGAACAACAAAATGCAGCTACCCCCCCCCCCCCCCCCGCGTTGGCTACACCAACAATCATGCCAAAGGCAAAGGGAGTTGGAGAGTGAAATCTTTTGATGAACCTTCCTTAATTACAAAATGAAAATAATTGAAATAATTTTATAACCTTTTTAATATCTTATTCGAAACAAAGATAATAACAAAGATGTAGATAAAATAATAATCATATTCATTTACTAACCTCGCAAAGTCATTGTGCTACAAAATTTAGCGAAAAATGTTTGCCATATGTACTCTACCCACTCCACTCTTACTTTATCAAGATCCTTTTGAGTGAAACTATCTCGTCCAACGAACTATATATAATGCACAAAAGAGTCAACATTAACACATGCATCAACCTTATGAAATCTATAAATTTTAAAAGGATAAGGAGATAACTACCAAGTTTTTATTGAATCAGCCTAGTTTTCAATGATTTCCTTCATAAATCTCATGACATAATATCCACATTCAACATTTGTAGTTTGTTGAGGACACTGCACAAAAATTTTGAACTAATTAATGTCATCTACATATGTAAATAAATTTAAATTGAACATACATATGTACAATTTCACATACCTTAACCCTTTTCCAAACAAAGGATTTCCGATTCATATTTCCCATTTTTGCTACAAAAATCTTGAAAGCACTTAAGATACATAATTAAATACACATTTAGTCAAGCATGTTTTAATAAATGCATTATAATTGACAAAAAATGACAATAACTTACAATGATACAAAGTTCTTCAAATTAGGGCGAGGTTCATGACTGAGTGAATAAAAAAATATACTATAAATTTGTGCGGATCCACAACAATCAACATCCAATGTTTGCTATATATAATGATAAATATCAGCCTTGCATATTTTTGTAAAAGAAAAAGAGAATAAACTCCAAATGCTATATACAATTAATAAAATAACAAACCTAGTATTGTAAGGAAACATAATAAGTTGTTTTGAATCAAGTATTTCCATTCTTGATACCATTGCACGAGCTCTAGTCTCATCATTATTTCCGGTTTCATCACAAAAGATTGAAGGATTATCAAATTTGTAAATATGTTCCAGGGGATGATCCTTTAAGACTTCGTAAAGATGCCTACAGAAAACAAGTAATAATTACTTTACTACATAAATAAAAATTATAACTAATTATTTTGCTAAGAAAATAAGTAATTTAATTAAATTACTTCATGTAACAAGTTATTGTTGCGACCCCAATCTTTTCCATACTACAAAATTGTACAATGTCATCAACTGATAAATATAATTCAACTTATTCATTGGCGAAGATCCTTGGATAAATTTTAATAAATAATGCTTTAGTCAACACTCGGCGAGCGTACTTGCAAGAGCATCTATTCTTGTTGGCGCTTTGTATTCCTGCACATTCTCAATAGATTTTTTTATGTAACTACAAATATGTATGAGATATCTACAAGCGAAAACAGAAATTAATTAACCAAAAAAAGAAGAATAAGACATTATAAGCGTCAATGATATGCTCAGTTAAATGCTAAATTTATACATGTGTGCAACATATAATGGCAGAATACTTAGACCCTATGTGATTTTTTAAATCTTTCAATGCAATTTTTCAAAGGGTTAGTGTTCAATGTTCATCAAGCAAGAATATAATTTCGGATATGATTTGGGATGTTTTTGACTTTGTGATGACCACATATTAAATGGAAAATGATATTTGAACAGTGGCAAGACAGAAACAATAACTACTGCGGCATGAACATTACTATCATTTTCGTACAATACACATATTTCTATCTTCGAAACGTTACTTAACTACAAGAGTTATGTTTGACTACAGTTTGTAAAATTTTCTAGATAGCTGCAGGATAATTTATGTGTATCAAACAAATAAACAACACTTCACGAATGTTGTTTAGTTGTTTGATACCCTATTCCCCACTCCAAAATAAAAAATATATTACTATTAATTGAAGACGTATCAAAAGGAAACAATTAATTATAGATATATACCTCAAAATCATTCAAGATGACAAATTGCTTAGGGCAAGCAACATGGGATCCAATGGCATGGCTAACAATAACTAACTCATCCCTGACATGCCTTGGTAAAAAAGGCATTCCCTTTAATTGCAATATTAACAGCCACACGAACACCCATGACTGCCAATGGTACTCCATGCATAGTAGAATTAGGATCATCATTTTCTAACATTGTACCTTTGGTTACAATATTATTTATGCTGTCCACTGCTAACATACATGATTTGCCCTGCATCATCTATGAGTAAAGTATTAATCATAGCATTATAAGTGATTAAAATCTAAACTTTGAGATTTGGAATTAAAAAAAAAATTAGAACTGCACTTATTTTTTATGTATAATTTTTTTCTTCTTGAAGCACTCATTTTGCATATGTACTTGTTTTTTCTTGGAACACTTTTTCTTCATTCTTGGTTTTTCGGAGCAGCTGCCTTTTTCTGAGGGAACTTTTGGTGACTGGATCGGTCGAACTCCATTCTTTCATAATTCTTCAAAAAATGCATCATTTGTTCTTATACAATCTTCCCCACATTTTACTCTAATAGAAATTTTTCTTGTGAAATTTTCTCATAATTTTCCTTTAGTTGAGTTATTCGCTCTTGTACCTCATTGTTGGATGAGAAGCTTTGTTTTTTCCTTCCAAAGTATGAAGAAGGTGTGGCAAACCATCCTCCGGTTCTTACTCGACCTGAACTTTTAGGGGTTCCTAAAGCTATTGTTAGAACATCATTCCTACCACCATTAGCTATAACCCCTTCCTCACTTTTCTTTGTTATCTCATCCTACATTTGAATAATAACTAGAAATCAACAACTTTTTAGTTCATATGTTAAATTATTCAAAATCATATATTTATAAACTTACTATATCATCAGCCTTTTTTCTAATGACCTCGCTCGTGAGCTACCTTTCTTATTTTTGTGTGTTGTTTTCAATAAGGTAGAGCGACCAATATCTTCATTGTTTCCAACAGCTTGTTGCTGTATATAAATTTAAATGAATTAAAGTGATACATAACTTTCTTAATTAAGGTGATAGATTGAAAATGAAAGTTATACATACATATAAATATTTGTGTACATACCAGTTCATCCTCTAATCCCACATAACCTTTCTCTTGAAAGGCAATGATTGTATATATTTTTTGCCCTTCTTTCTCTATATTTTTGGCTAATTTCTTGCATTCAATAATCAAGGTAAGTACGCAAACAATGACAAACATACATTTAATTCAAAAGTTAGTTAATACCTCAAATGCACTATAAGCTCGATAATGTACAAAAACTTCCTTATCTTCTTGCTCGATAAAATCATACATTTTAGGCAGGCACTTTAGTGCATCTGGCTTATCTTTATATCTCTTGATATATTTAGTGGTGAGTCTATTCTTGAAGATTCTTCATTTATTCGTAGTTGAAGATAAGAATTTTCCTTGAAGCTCATCATCCACCTCAAAAGAGAATTGCAATATGCATAACATGTTTAAAAATTTTTCACAAATTAAATAAATGTGTATTAGTTGAGGAAAAGGGCTGTAAACAGATACTTTTATGCATTCCAATATCTTTTCTTTGGTCTCTAATGGCACTTTGCTCTAATCTTCATAAGAAATTAGAACCATAGTGCGTGCCAAGACACCTAAAAAGCTAAACAATCATGTTGCTACCTTGTCGTGTGGTTGCCCTCTTTTGTTATACTCAACTATAAGCTTCTATCCATTGTTTCTATTTCTGACCAGCTGAGGTAAATTCATTCGACCTCTACTTTTTTCTTTTTTTGACAATTGAACTCATTTATGTAGCAATGTTTTTATAAACCTGCTGCAAAATAACTAAACAAAAAGAAAAGAAAAAAATTGATGAGAATTTAATAGAAGAATAATAGGTCACATAAGCTAAATAAATGCTATACATTAAAATAATAATTCAATACATCAACTATATTGAAAAAAAAACTTACGTTTGTTTTCTAATAAACATTTTCAACCAATGTTTCCTCATTGATATCAGTTCGGATGTAAGCTAAATCGTCATCACTCATTTTTATCAAATGACTCAACAAATGGCATTAAATTACTAGAATTTTGATGTTCGAACATGATGTCACCTAGATCTTATCTTGAATCATATATATATTCCCCACGTGGAATCACTATCATAATAGACCACCTTGGATCAAGTTGATCTTCAACATAAAATACTTGTATTGATTGAGAAGCCAAAATAAAACAATCATATTTATGGCCTATCCTATTAAGGTTTACCAACGTAGCTCCTAGCTCATCTTTTTTTATCACATGATTGTTTTCAGCCCAATCACTCTTAAATACAGGAATCTTTAACTTCTTGTAATCAAGCTCCCATATCTCTTGTATAACTCTATAAATTGACATATTTGCAACCACATGATTTTTATCTTTAGCAATTGAAATCTGAAATGTGTTTGCATCTAAATAGACTCCATTGTTATGTACAACTCGTAAGTCATCACGTTCTTTAGTATGAAAACGATAACCATTAATTTCATAGCCTTGGTACTTTATCACTTCAGGGCGAGGTCCATGTGCAATCCATCTTAAGGCTTCCAAGATATTGTTCCTCAATTCGTTACGTTAAATTTCAACCTATATGATAGTAATAAAAATGTATATAAATAATACACAAATATCTTAGAATAACAAAAAAATGTTTATGGATGAACTATATAGTTAATTACTTTTTAACACAACCAATATATGAAAGTCCTATTAAATTAATCATGTAGCCATTTTTTCTTCTTTGACTTTGCTGGATATTTCTTTTTCAAGAACTCTATATGCTCTCTAAGATATTAAAGATGAAATAAGAATGATTATAACTATTACAGAAAATATAACTAATATATATAAGATAAAGGAAATAGTTACTATCATGATATACGGCTGAACTTCATTTGTATTTTCCAGTACATATCCATGTGCCTGCACCCACAATTTACTATCTATTCTAACAACACATCCTCCTGGTAAAAGTAATCCAACATCAAATTTGTATTTTTTAGGTGGAATGCCATTGCATCAACTTCATATAAGTATTCTATGCAGACCTCAATAGCCTCTTCAGCTATATATGATTCAGCAATGCAACCCTCTGGTTTATCCCGATTTCGTACATAATCCTTCAATATTTTCATTTGCCTCTCAAATGGATAGATCCATCGGAGGTAAACAGGTCCACACAGTTTGACTTCTCTAACAAGGTGCACTGGTAAGTGAATCATAATATCAAAGAAAGTTGGCAAGAAATATTTTTCTAACAAGCATATAATATTCACAAAATCTGCTTACATTTGATCCAATTTTTGACACATCCACTACTTTACTGCACAGGTTGCTAAAAAAAGCACAAAATCTTGTTATTACATATCTAACATGTTTTTGTAACAAGGATCGTATTTCTAAAGGAAGCAATTGTTGCATCAAAGCATGACAATCATGAGATTTCAAGCCGTAGAGTTTCAAATCTTGCAATGAGATTAGATTTCTAAAATTTGAATAATAGCCATCAGGAACCTTAAGTTCAAACAATGTCTTACACAAATTTTTCTTTTCTTCCCTTGACAAAGTATAACCTGCAGGAGGGAATTTTATTCCATTTTGGCCAACTCTTGGTAGTAATTCTTTCCCTACACCCATTTCATCTAGATCCATACGAGCTGTAAAACCATCTTTTGATTTCCGTGGAATGTCAAGTAAAGTCCCCACAAGACTTTCACACACATTCTTTTCAATATGCATAACATCAAGGGTGTGTCTAACATATAAAGACTTTTAATAATCAAGCTAAAAAAAATAGATTTTTCCTTCCAGCAAACCTTTTCATTGATATCAGTTACACGACTATTTGCTTTTTTTTCCCTAACGAGAAATTTAATCTTTGAACTTGTGCCAAGATTTCCTCTCCTTTCAGCGGTTCTAGAGCAATTTCAATTTCCTCTTCATTATTAAATACCTTCCTCTCAAACCGATATAGATAATATCGTGGTAAAAATCTTTTATGACTGATATAAGACATTTTTTTACTATGGCGGAGCCGAACTGCACATGTTTTTTCACTACAAATTGGACATGCTTTATATCCTTTTACAGTGCAACCAACCAAGTTCCATAAGCAGTAAAATCATTTATCATCCACATTAAAATAGCTTTCAATGTGAAAGACTCTTGACAATAAGTATCATAAGCTTTAATGCTTACCTCTTACAATATTTTAAGATCATCAATTAATGGAGCTAAGTAGATATCAATATCATTACAGGCTGTTTAGGACCTGAAATTAACAATGTCAGCATCATAAATTTCCTCTTCATACAAAGCCATGGAGGAAGATTATATGTCACTATTATTACAGGCCAACAACTATACCTACTACTAAGAGAATTATATGGATTAATCCCATCTGCAAATAATGTAAGTCGCAAGTTCCTTGGTTCAGCTCCAAAATCAGGCCATAAGTGATCTATTAGTTTCCATGTTGGGGTATCTGCAGGATGATGTAATAGTCCATCAGTTTCCCTTTGAGTAGCATGCCATGTTAGATTTTTTGAAGTTTCAACACTTCAAACCATTCTTTTAAACCTCGGGTATAGTGGGAAATACCATAAAACCTTTGTTAGAACACCAATCTTCATCTCAATTGAGTTTTTTTTTTCAACTTCCACCTTGCTGCACCACAATTAGGACATATAACAACATCTTTATAGTCTTTTCTATAAAGTGTACAGTCATTTGGACATGCATGTATATTCTCATACTCCATCCCTAATGCATTTAAGGTTTTTTTTTTGCCTTGTACATTGAACAAGGCATTTCATTATTGTCATGCAACATTTCTCTTAATAATTTCAACAAATCTGAAAAGCCTCGGTCTGACTACCCATTTCTTGCTTTTAGGCTGTACAATTTTACCAATGTAGATAATTTTGCGAACTTACTAAAACCTGGATATAACTTTTTCTCAGCATCAGCCAATAAATTCTCAAATTGTTTAGGATTGTTTTCAAAATGATCATAAGCTCCTTGAATCATCTCTACAGTACTGGCCATAGATTGAATTTCAAAGGCTCTTGTTTCAAATTCTCTTGTAGATTGAGAGTTGCTGGTAGTTGATAGCTTCTTAACAAGCTTTTCTCCATACAAAATCCAATTATTGTAACTTTGGTCTATACCATTCAAATACAAATGGTCCCTAATCTCATCAACAGTCTGATGTTTCACCTTTCCACATTTCATACATGGACATAGTATGTGATTAGAATTTGTTGCATGAACTATTGCAAAATTTATAAATCTTTCAACACCAATCTCATAATCTTTTGATCTTCGATCCATAAACATCCAAGATTTGTCCATTCTAAATGTAAAATTTAAATATATCATTCTAAAATATTTTCTATAATTTCCTCATAAGTATCTATGTCCTAATTTGAGAAAAAGTAAAACATAGAACCTTAAGATTATTATTCTATCAAAATAATATCAATAAAAACATTAATTTATTAAAGCACACAGCATAATAAATTAACCAAAGCTTAATGGACATGAAGTGTCAGGGACTAAACACAAAAGCACAACAAAATGGATTGCTATAGTGGAGAGCATTTGTATTAAGTGCTAAGCACATATATATATTTTGGTCTGAACCATTAGGTGATCCTGAGTGGGCCCCAACTGTGGGAGGCACCTTTAAGCCCATACCACAATCCCTACTAATTCCTACTCGCACTCGGTCGACCCGTAAGGGATAAAGTGCTGGCCAAAGTGGTGACTCTATACGAGAGCAGGACTTGAACCCCTGACCTCTCTTAAGGAGTGAGACTGCCGAACCACTCACACCAACCAACTTTGGTTTGTTAAGCATATATATGATAACAAGTATAAACATCTGAATTTTTTAAAAATATATATTGGTTTCTAAAACTAACATTATTTCTCTTATTAATATTTGTTCATATATTAGATTCAAGATGTTTTATTAATTAATTATTAAATTATATACTTTATGTCTTTATTTCTATATTACTTATATTAAAAATAAATAAGTTAAAATAATAATTTCTATACTTATATCCTCTATTAAATTATAATCTCTTTATAGTAATAAAATTGTTTTGATTCTAATAATATGATTATAATTATAGGTAGATTTTACAATATTCCATATGATGCTAAAGAAAAGAGGATGAAATGATTAATTAACATTGTAATATCACATAATATTATATAAAGGCTCATTCTATTAAGTCTTTGTTAGTTTTTATTTTTTTATTATTTTTTAATAAGAAAGTGTGTATATAAATTAATTTTTAGTTATTTGAAGAATTTGAAATATTTATAATTTTGCAACAAATCCCACATGGCACGTGTCGTTTTTGGTTTCCCAATTTCGTAAAAGATGAGATGAAAGAAAAGAGAAGGGGAAAAGAAAAGAAAGATAATCCAATTAAAAGAAAGAGGAGAGGTCAAGTCGACGATTATGAAGAACAAGAATAGAAGTCGTGAGGTTATGAGATTGATAACCAATTAAATTTCAAAGGAGCATGACATGATTCGACCAAATTTGTAACTTCCTTAAAATATTAATCCCCAGAAATAACTTTATTGTTCATCCATATTGTCAACATTTGCTATTCAAATAGAGTAAATTAGACAAAGAAAAGAAAAAAAAACAACACATGTAGGCCACCCACAATCAAATAGTCTATCATTTTCTTTCACAAACATGATTAAACAAAAGGAAAGCAAGTAACTTTATGTGGGGACCAAAACTTTTAAAATCCAATATCCAAGGTAGCCGAATGCTTCAATTATTTACTTGATAGTGATGTGGTCCCAAGCTTTATAATCTTCTTGCCAACATGTGTGGTCCAGAGCTTCAAGATTTCTTCTCAATTTGTCTTGACTTCGACTATGTGTGAACAATTAGGGTTTACGATTTTGGGTCTATATAAATAATAGGTGAAATTAAGAGTGAGTTTGGAACTTGGAAATAGAAGATATGAAGATGTTTTGTATGGACGAAGGGGAATTTTACAGAGAAAGAAAGTCCTAGAAGAATGGAGGTTGAAACAGAGAGATAATGATATTTCGCGGTAGACAAGAAAATAAAGAGGGAAAGTGGCGTTTTTATACTACAAAATAAATTACACATTTTAAAAAGGGTGATGTTACAACCACAAACTCTTGTACAAATTTATCTTGTACAAATTGACGTGGCATTAATTCATTGGTTGAATGAAAATATAAAAAATAAAAACAAATCATGTGGGCCAAGTGATATTTAATTCAACCAATCTTATCATGCCACATGAGTTTGTACAAAATAAGTTTCTACAAGAGTTTGTGGCTCTATCATTACTCTTTTAAAAATAAGAGTCACCTTTTAATTAATTAAAGATAACTTCTTATTTAGTGGTGAGTCATTTTTATGTCACAAGTAAAAATAATTTTATAATATATGACTTCCAAAAATAAATAAAAGTCATCTAAACTAATAAATGACAATTAATAGTATGCTTGTTATATATTATATGTCATCTTTGTCCTGTTTTGTAGTAGTGAATATATATGGTGTGTGTGTGTGTACACACACACCATATATATATACATACATACATACATACATACATACATACATACATACATACATACATACATACATACATACATACATACATACATACATACATACATATATATATATATATATATATATACACATACATACATACATATATATATAAAATAACTTTTCAATCAGGGACAAGTAATCATATTAAAGTCAGGAATAAGTTAAAAGATAAAAAAATAAAAAAAAAACCCACGCTAGTGCCTTTGAAATTTATGTCTTTTTTTATTTTTTTCCTAAATATATATTTTACATATTTAGTGTTATCATTGTTTATTCATTAAGTTATCTATAAATTTTAAATTTATAGAGAGATATTATCTAATTATATTTGAGAGGTTTATTTTTAAATGTTTGTATATTCTTAAAATCATATTTCACCCTCAATAAAATTAACCTAATTATAAATTAACGAAAGGATGATTTGAGCTATTGTTAAAAAACATGGATGAAATTAACTATTATTTAAGTAGTAAGCATAAAAAGAATTATTTGTGACAAAGCTTTTTTCCCTTTAATACCTATCTTCATTCTCTCTCATATTTCAACCAAAATTTTCATCATTGCCTCATTTTTATTGTGTAATATATATCTCATTTTATATCACTACAATTATCATGATAAAATTTGGATAATTTCATTGAATATAAGTTTTTTAAGCAATATTTTTATATATTACAAAATCTTTCAGGATCTATTAAAATATGAAGTGATCACTAAACCTTTCATCTGACATCAATACTCAAAACAAAGAAATAAGGTTAATATTCCTAAAATAAAGATATGTATTCTTGTCTTGGTTGTAAGAAAACCATCTTCTTGCATAAAAGATTAATGACATTAGAATTACTGTACTTAGGAAAGTGAAATATTTATACAAAGAAGCTAAGAAAACTTTAAAAAGATAATGGGCAAAAACAAGTACAAACAAGTGTATATATACACCAAGTTCTTTACTTTTTAAACATGAGAAGCCAATAATACTTTGAAATTTTTTGAATCTACAATTGTGTTCATCAAAATTTC
Organism: Citrus trifoliata; assembly: GCA_018350135.1. NCBI lineage: Eukaryota > Viridiplantae > Streptophyta > Magnoliopsida > Sapindales > Rutaceae > Citrus > Citrus trifoliata. The sequence goes on along the minus strand of VKKW01000412.1, from coordinate 66,419 downwards.
TTTCAATGACATTATTCAAAAATTGTAAAAACTGAAATGTAGGGAAAATTTTAATTCCATAAACGGGTCCGACTATGATGGCCTTGTGACACCATACTCCGCATTTTATATTTTTGCGAGTTAATCATTGGTAAATTGCAGTTAGCTCTTTACTCTCTCTTTCATTTATATTATTTATGCTAGTATAACAAAAACTTGCAGTTAGCTCCTTACTCATTGTCAAAGTTAAAACCCATTTTTGTCTAAAATTTAATATTCCTAAACTATCCTCATATATATTTACTAATTAGTCGTTATCTTCTTGATCAAATTTATCATTTATTCTATTAAAATTTTTGACAAAATTAAATTTTATTTTTGATGAAAGACAACACTAACAAATCTAATTTTGTCCACCATTTATTTTCTTCAAAAGGTTAAAAACAAAAGATTATCTGACTATGACTAGAGATTAAAAGGATTCGAAAAATGGATTTCCAGTGTGAATCCATAACTAAAACATTAATAATATAAGACATTTCATATCAACATGAAGTATTGATTTATTAGTAACATATAATCATTAGGGTCTAGTGCAGAATCTCGCACTTAAAATGCAGGATCCCATTTTGGAACTCTTAGATTTGAATCCAATAGTCCAAACATTTTGAAAAATAACACATTGAACAACTTATCGTTGGAGTGTCTATCATTTAGAAAGCAAATCCGCGACCAAGATCTCAAATATCGCCCGTCATCGCCATCACACTTGCCACCGTCGCTAATGACCCCCAGATGCCACCAACCATATCCTCAACCAACTCCATGTTGTCCCGTCTTCTTTAACCTCCCAATAACCACAAAACCTTGGCGCTAAGCTTCCAGCCTTTTACTCAAAATGCATCCGAAGCCGCCATTGGATTTCCAGCCATCGATGATGCCATCCAGCCACCGCTACAACTCTTAATGACACACCATGACCATCCCCAAGCGTTACTGACATCCCAAGCCACTAAATCAACCACGGCCTTAAACCCTGTTAAGGAAGCTCACATGAGCAGAGTAGTCAGTGGAGCAGAGGATTACAACACTTGTAGCTTGTTGTTACAAGTTGATGACATGGCTTGCCAGCTGGAGCCTGGTGGTTATATAATCTCTTGCACACGTGAAGATTAGTAGAGTTTGTTATAGTATTTCTTGTGCTTGTAAAGTCAGTTCTAGTTAGTTATAATCAGCTAATTAGCACTTGTAATTAGTTTGAGAATTAGTTCAAATTACTACTGATGTATATAAATAGAAGTATGTACAGTTTCAGATTATCATGATTTGAGATAATAAAAATGAAGAAAGAGTTTTAGAATTTTCTTATTTTCTCTTAAGTTTCTTTGCTTCCAAACACTCACTGAATTCTTACTTGGTATCAGAGCCAAACAATAATGTCGCCTGTTAATCTTGCTTCTTTTTACTCAATTCCAACTCTTAATCATACTGCAAATTCAACAACTGTTTCCTTTACCTTTAACACACCAGTCAGGCTTGATCAGTCCAATTATCTCATATAGAGATCTCAAGTTCTAGCCTCAATTCGTGGAAACAGGCTCGAAAAGTTTATTGATGATACAGTCACTCCACCTCCATCTCATATAGCTCAGAGAGTTGATGATGAACTCAGATCTGTGGGGAATCCATAATTCATAACATGAAGATCTCAAGATCAGGTGCTGCTTGGATAGCTGCTCTCTTCAATGAGTGAAGGAATCATCAGTCTAGTGTTCAACCTGGAAACGTCACTTGAAGTATGGAAAGCTATTAAGGTAAAATTTGGCTTACAATCTAAATCCAGACTTTTACATTTGAGGTATATGATGAATTCAATAAGAAAAGATGATATGAAAATCAGAGACTATTTCATTAAGATGAAGAACATAGCTGATAATATGGCTGCAGCAGGAAGTGCTTTAAGTAATGATGATTTGATTTTACATGTATTATCTAGCCTAAGGCTAGATTATAATTCAATAGCTACTTACATTACTGGTCAAGTAGGAGTTGGTAAAATGAATGTGAATGAAGCCTATGCTATGCTCTTAACTCAAGAGGCTAGGATTGAACAACAGTCACAAATGCTTGCAGGTGTGGATATGAAAAATAATTTTGAGGCAAATTATGCTCAAAATAGAGGAGTTAAGAAGGGAAACATGTCAGGTGGAAGAGGTTTTGGTAGTTATGGCTATAACTCTGGATTTGGAAATAGTGGTTATTGTTGAGTGTTAGAAAATGCATATTTATAAAGGAGAAAACCGTCATTTTACATTTCAAGTCTTACTAACAACCCTTACTTTTATGTATTTAACATTCTTGTGGTTTAATTACATATATTTTATTTTAATTAAGTAATTTATGTATTTTAGGGGCATTATAGTCATTTCACAATAAAGAAGAGATCAGACGGCAAAACGAACATCACTTTTGAACTCAGGACGGTCGAAAACCTTAGGAGGAGTATAAAAGGAAAAATGGCACTATTCACATGTACGTTACTATTCACAGGTACGGTACTGTCTACGTTACTGTTCATGACACTGTTCACATAGACGGATCGATGACGTGGCATTGATCGATGATGTGGCATTGACTGATGAGGTGTCACGATCTGTTGGACTAAAATTCTTATATACTGTTGATGGTGACGTGGCAGCATATCAGTGGACGAAAAATCTCGCGTACGGTGCATACATCACACAGGATTATTTTCAACCAAACTGCTGTTACTGTTCATCCGGGTCATACCGTGTTACTGTTCATCCACGTGGTCAAACCGTGGACTGTTGACTGATGATGTGGCGCAATCCTGAGCGTCCAAACTGTTTTTAATCCGATGGTCATGATTTACTCCATGTATCTATAAAAAGGGGGCCTTTCCCTCCTAATTTGATATCTCTGAATCCATTTTTTGGATCCATTTTCTGTAATTCCCTCTCTATCTTGTATTTTCTTCATATTTTAATAAATTTTCATTTTGCTCCTAGTTCAATTATGAGTAGCTAATTTCCTTTCAAGCTTGGGTTGAAGGTGAAGTCTCAACATGTGTCATGGGCTTTATTTGGTAAATTTATTTTCTCTTCCCCTCTAGTTTTTGTGGATGTTTTGACTACTCGTCGACAAATAATACTAATCTTGTCTAGTACCCGCCTTGGTTTCATCGACCCTCTAGTACAAGGTTATTATTATTTGGCACGATAAGTCCTTAGCACCATATTGATTAGAGCGTGGTTCATGAGGTGTGGATTCCCCCTCATGATTTAATTGGCATTAATATGAATTATTTAACCCATGATGCATGTTGATACGGATCCAGATACCCAAGTACGTCATTTTAATAGAATTCTCTCCAATTTATTCTCGCTTATTTCAATTCCAATTTTAGAATTTATTCTCGCCATTTTGATTTACGTTTTAGCATATTCCAAATCATTTCCACCATAAATCCAACCACCCATTGACAAAATTAATTCTATACACAATTAAAATTCACCTCCTCGTGGGATCGACACTCGTCACCATTGATCTACACTACAATAGATTCGTGCGCTTGCGAGTACATTAAAATTTGCACAACAAGTTTTTGGCGCCGTTGCCGGGGAGGTAAGTAATTTTAATTCTTAGAATTAATTTTTGTAAATAATTTCTTTTAATTTTTTTCTTGTAATTTTTTTTATTTTATTAAAAAAGAAAAAAATGAATCTACATTTAAAGGTTAGTATTTCTTTTCTTTTTCTTTTCTTTAAAATTCTGTAATTTAATTTTCAATTTATTATTTTTTTTCTCTTTGTAATTTTTTGTTTATTTTATTAATTTAATTTTTAGTTAATTTATTTCACGTATTTATTTTTGTGTATTCTTATAGTAAGGTTGTAATAGCACGATAAGGTTAGTATCGTAATTTCTCGCTCTTCTTTATTTTTATTTGTTTTGTTCGCATCTTTATTTTATTTTATTTGTTTTGCATGCATGGTCGTAGGTCATTATTACCTAATCTTGAACCTATAGACCTTGAACTTGAGAAAACACTTCGCACACACAAACAAGTTCAAAATAAAATGGATTTACAAGCACCACAGAAGAGGCCATTTAAGGACTACTTTAGTCCCTTAGCTAATTTGAGCACATCATGCGTAAGATACCCAAATGTAGCTGCTAGGAGCTTTGAACTAAAACCTAGTGTGCTAAATTGTCTCCCCACATTCTATGGCTTAGAAAATGAGGACCCATATAATCATTTGAATGATTTTCATGCCATTTGTCAAACATTTAAATATGAGAATTTTTCAGATGATAATGTAAAACTTAGACTATTCCCATTTTGTTTAAAGGATAGAGCTCGTTCATGACTTAATACATTACCTGCCAATAGCATTTCATCATGGGAACAAATGGTAACAAAATTTTTGAATAAATATTTCCCAGTGCATAAAACAAATGCGATTCACAGGGAAATCTCGGAGTTTACCCAGAGAGAGGACGAGCAATTTTTCGAAACATGAGAGCAATTCAATGGGCTACTCTTGAAGTGTCCACATCATGGGTACGAGAAATGGCATCAATGCCAATACTTTTTGGAGGGATTATTGCCGAATGTGCAAGAATGGCTAATGGCAACAAGTGGACGAGAGCTAATGTCAAAAAGTGCATCAGAGATTTGGGAATTCTTCCAGCGACAAGCGGATAATTCCCAACAACGGAGTCGATCACTCAGGAATACTAGAAGAATTAAGGGAGTAAATGAGGTTCAAATTGGCGAATCAACTTCGGGAATCAAAGAAGTCAAGGAGATGGTTGAAGGTCTTGCTCGACAAATAGCATCGTTATCGACTGCTAAATCAACAGACCAACATGACCCTGACTCATATCCAGATCAAGCCAATGCCATAGGTGTAATGAGAAAACCATCGAATTACAACCCATACTCCAACACATATAATCCTGGATGGAGAGACCACCCCAATTTTTCATGGTCTCAAGGATTCCAACAGAATGGACCAGCAGCTCCAGCTCCACCAATGCAACCAATTCCTCAAGCTCCTCAAGCCTCTCAGCCCCCATTCAGACCATACAATCAAAACCAGAACTACTCTCAACCCAGACCATGGGAAGATTCATTCCAGAATCTCAAGAATCTTACTCACTCCACGATTGAGCAACAAAACCGCACCATTGATGGACTACGAAATGAGTTGAGAGCAGGCTTCAATTCACAAGCCTGAATCAGTTTCAAGCCTCGAAAAGATGGTGGGACAACTTGCTTCTTCAGTTCAGACTTTAGCAATGAACGTTGAGAAAGGTAAATTTCCAAGTCAACCTGTGCCTAATCCTAAAGGAGTACATGAAGCAAGTACCAATTCACCACAGTAGCATGGAGAGGTCAAAGCAGTCATGACCTTGCAAAAAGAAAAAGAAGTCGACAACAAAGTAGAGATGCCGGTGACAAAAGAAAATTAAATTGTACCTATGAATGTTAAAGACTCATCACCGGAGGAGAAAGAAGAAACCAACCCACGAGAATATGTTCCCAAAGCACCATTTCCTCAGAGGTTAGCTAAAGGCAAAAAGAGAAAATCCACAGGTGAGATTTTTGAAATCTTTAAACAGGTAAGTGTTAACATCCCTTTGCTTGATTCTATTAAACAAGTTCCATCTTATGCCAAGTTTCTTAAAAATCTTTGTACTAAAAATAGAAATATACATGTTCAAAAGAAGGCATTTTTAACTGAAAACGTTAGCTCTATACTCCAACATAAAATTCCTTTAAAATGCAAAGACCCAGGCTCCCCCATTATCTCTTGTAGCATAGGGAACCACACAATTGAGAATGCTTTGTTGGATTTAGGAGCTAGTGTAAATTTGTTGCCTTATTCAGTATTTGTGAAACTTGGACTTGGCGAATTACACCCAACTCCAGTGGTGTTACAACTTGCAGATCGGTCCACGAAAATACCTCGTGGTATTGTGGAGGGTGTGCTTATCCAGGTAGACAAAATTTATTTTCCTGTTGATTTCATTGTAATTGACACTCAACCAATACAGGATTCAAGGAAGCACATCCCCATTATCCTAGGCCGACCTTTCTTGGCAACTGCGGATGCTCACATTCAATGCAGAACTGGAAATATACAGTTGTCTTTCGGCAATATGACTATGGAACTGAACATCTTCAACATTGCCAAACAACCTCATAGTGCAAATGATGGAATTGTTGATGTGGATTTAATTGAAGCATTAGTTGATGACACTTTTATTTCAAACCTCAGTGATGATCCTTTACAAACATGTTTAACTCACTTTGGTTTGGATTTTGATATTGACAGATCGGTTGAAGAGGTCAACGCCCTACTTGACTCAACACCATCCATGGACACTAATAAATAGAAGTCAAGAGTTGAACAACTAGCACCATCAGAGAAGAAACTCATCCCATCATCAGAATCACCACCGAACCTCGAGCTCAAACCACTGCCCAACACTTTGGAATATGCATTTTTGGGGGAAGAAAGTACTCTACCGGTAATCATCTCTTCATCCCTCAATGACGAACAAAAAGGTAAGTTGTTAGATGTTTTAAAAGAGCATAAAGGAGCATTAGGATGGACCATAGCAGACATAAAAGGTGTAAACCCTGCAGATTGCATGCATTACATTCACCTTGATGAAAATGCTAAATCTACTAGGGAAATGCAACGTCGGTTAAATCCTAACATGAAAGAAGTTGTTAGAACTGAAGTCCTTAAGCTATTAGACGCAGGTATCATTTACCCAATTTCTGATAGTTCATGGGTCAGTCCTGTACAAGTTGTCCCCAAAAAGTCAGGAGTCACAATAGTTACCAATGCTGATAATGAATTGATACCAACTAGAGTGACTACAGGATGACATGTTTGCATTGATTATAGAAAGTTGAATTCTGTCACACGTAAAGACCATTTTCCTTTACCATTTATCGATCAAATGCTTGATAGATTAGCAGGCCATGAATTGTATTGCTTTCTAGATGGCTATTCAGGATACAATCAGATCCCCATAGCACCAAAAGATCAGGAGAAAACCACTTTCACTTGCCCTTTTGGGACATTTGCATATATGAGAATGCCATTTGGATTATATAATGCACCTGCTACATTTCAACGATGCATGTTGAACATTTTTTCTGATATGGTTAAACGATTCCTTGAAGTCTTTATGGATGATTTTTCTGTCTTTGGTGACTCGTTTGATCAATGTTTACATCATCTAACACTAGTTCTGCAGAGATGTATTGAGAAGAACTTAGTCTTAAATTGGGAGAAGTGTCATTTTATGGTAAAACAAGGTATTGTTCTCGGTCACATCATTTCGAGCAAAGGTATTGAGGTTGACAAAGCCAAGGTGGATCTCATTTCTAATTTTCCTCCACCTAAAATAGTCAGAGAAGAGAAGTAAGATCTTTCCTTAGGCATGCTGGTTTTTATAGACGTTTCATTAAAGATTTTAGCAAAGTTTCTAGACCCTTATGCAATCTACTTGCTAAGGATGTGCCTTTTGTCTTTGATGATTCATGTCTTGTTGCGTTTGAAAAATTAAAACATTTGTTGACATCATCACCCATCATTCAGCCCCCAAACTGGAGCTTACCATTTGAGCTCATGTGTGATGCATCTGATTATGCAGTAGGAGCAGTATTAGGACAAAGAGTTGATCGAATTCCCCATGTTATTTACTATGCTAGTATGACATTGAATGATGCACAGTTGAACTATTCGACTACTGAAAAAGAAATGCTAGTAGTAGTGTTTGCATTGGAAAAATTTCGATCTTATCTCATTGGTTGTAAAATAATTATATTCACAGATCATGCTGCTCTTAAATATCTTCTCACAAAGAAAGATGCAAAAGCTAGACTAATTCGTTGGGTGTTACTTTTGTAGGAATTTGACTTGGAATTCAAAGATAAAAAAGGGACAGAAAATGTTGTGGCGGACCATCTCTCTCGTCTACATTTTGGAAGTATTACCTTGGTATGCTGATATAGTTAATTATCTTGTTACAGGTAAACTTCCAGAGCATTGGACCAAGCAAGACAAGGCTAAATTTTTTACAGAAATAAATAATTTCTTTTGGGATGACCCGTATTTGTTCAAGTATTGTGCAGATCAACTTGTTAGACGATGTGTCCCAGAAAATGAAATTCAGAATATCCTTTCATTCTGCCATGAACAAGCTTGTGGAGGCCATTTTAGTGCTAAGAAAACAGCGACTAAAGTTCTACAATGTGGTTTTTGTTGGCCAACTATATTTCGAGATGCTTACACTTTCTGTTCTTCATGTGATAGGTGTCAACGAATGGGGAGCATTACACGAAGAAATATGATGCCATTAAATCCAATTTTAGTGGTTGAGATTTTTTATGTATGGGGTATCGACTTTATGTGACCCTTTCTCCCTTCTTTTGGCCATCAATACATATTGGTTGTTGTTGATTACGTATCGAAATGGGTAGAAGCGATTCCATGTAGAAGCAATGATCACAAGGTGGTGATAGGATTTTTGAAAAGCAATATTGTTTCGCGCTTTGGATTCCCTCGAGCGATAATCAGTGATGGTGGTGCCCACTTTTGTAACAAAGCATTTAAAACTCTTTTGACAAAGTATTCAATCACACACAAAGTGGCGACTCCGTATCATCCGCAAACCAGTGGCCAAGTTGAGATCTCTAATCGAAAAATAAAGCACATATTAGAAAAGACGGTGAGGCCAAACAGAAAAGATTAGTCATTACGACTTGATGATGCATTATGGGCATATAGAACGGCTTTCAAGACCCCGATTGGGATGTCACCCTACAGGCTAGTGTATGGAAAAGCTTGCCACCTACCTGTGGAACTCGAGCATCGTGCATATTGGGCCATCAAGAAATTCAACTTTGACATGCAACAAGCCAGCTCAGAAAGAAGATTACAACTGGCAGAACTTGAAGAAATTCGCAATGATGCCTATGAGAATGCCAAGATTTACAAGCAACGAATGAAAGTCTTCCATGACATATGAGAAAATCTTTCACTCTAGGTCAGAAAGTGCTTTTGTTCAATTCTCGCTTGCACCTATTCCCAGGTAAGTTACGCTCTCGATGGTCTGGTCCCTTTATTGTTCATACTGTTTTTCCACATGGGGCAATTGAAATTAAGGACCCAAAGAATGGTGTCACGTTTAAAGTTAACGGTCAAAGATTAAAGCCATATCTAGTGTACCAACCACATGGAGAAGACACCGAAATAAATTTGAGTGACCCACCAGAGTTGAATTGATTTTTTTTTTCTCTTTTCGTTGATTTGATTTTGTTTTCTTTCTTTATATTATTCTTTTGCTAATTGAAATTATTTTTGCATAAGTGTGTTTGTTTAACTATTACATTTTCTCTTATCATTTTTAATCATGAGTACCTTACTTAGACCGTTCCTCCTGAACATTCTTAAACCACTTCAACGTGTCAAAACTCATCTCAAAAGGCAGATTCAATTTTGTAAAACACAACGCATTTGGGCTCTACAACCACCAAAGTTAGTAGCCTATGTTGAGGGTTTAGAACGCTAACTCAGAGACATTGAGAGAAGTGTTTATGACATCCAGTTGGAGCTTGAGGTAAATTCAATAAGAGGATGATTTTAATTTTCTTTGTGTGTTTTAATTTATTTTTCTATTGTGTGCTTTAGTTTGTTATCCCGGTGAACTGGCGGATAACGTTACTCCGTGACAATCAAGTTGGTTACTTCAGTTTTCCCATAATAACTGATATTCTGAGGCAAAGGTATGGACAGAAACGAGATCTTAGCGAAGCTTCACAAGCGATTCCCTTCACTTCCTCAGAATGTCATCCTTACGATCTACAAAGCTCGATCCGAATGCATGCGATTGCTCATAAGGAATAACATACCTGCTGATATCCGTTGGTTAATCGAGGCAAAAGTACGATTGGCAGGTGAGTTACCTCCAAAATTTATTGCATACATGCCTGGTTGTGGTAAAGGAAATTATGCAAGAAAACGACGAGCTCGAAGAATTTCTGTTGTTTGTCATAAGTGTACCAGAATGAGTTGCGATAGAAACCCATGTTCTTTAGGAATGGTGTCTGATAATAGGGAAGATAAGATTCAATTCATTAGGGATGGCTTGAATAAGGAGTCATTGGATGATATCCTTTTGTCTCATGAAACGCATCCCAGTGGATATGTGTAAGGAGCGATTCTCCAGTTATGGCCATTATTCCAAAAAGAGCATGCACGATATAGTCTCGGGAATCTGACTATAAACGACCTTGTTTGCCAGTTTATAAGAAAACTGGATATGAAGCCTATCCTCGACCCATAGAGGGCTTTCAAGCCGTTTCTGGACGTAAAACCAGAGGAAGATGTGAGCCACAGTCGCAACTACCTGTAAATATCTTTTACTTTATTGTTATTTTATTTCATTTCACTATTGTTTTATTGTTTGCATTATTGTCTTTAATAATTTAATTACTGTTTGCGTTTTACCTTTTACTGTTTCCTTTTTGACTCACGAGCCATATGCTTTACGTGTTATTTGATATTGACATGCTACCTCATACACAGCTGTGACCTACTGTCACAAAGACTCTTAAATGTGATTTCTTTTTTTTTTCAAGCACTCACAAATTGTTTTTGAGAAGTATCCCAATGGCAGCTACTCCCAATAGACAATTCAAGAACATTTATGTGCTTTCTAGATTTACCTATGGAAAACATAAAGAGTTCGTTGAGGCAGCCATAGATCTTGGTCGAAACATAGCAGCGAGAAAATTACACTTGGTGTATGGAGGAGGTAACCGAGGGTTATCAAAAATGGTCTCAGAAGCAGCTTTTATCAGAGGAAGTCAAGTGTTAGGCATCATCCCAAAAGTCCTAAAACATTGGGCAGTTCGTCTGACTCATCAACTGGAGAAGAGTTAGTCGTCTCAGGTATGTAAGAAAGAATAACTGAAATGCTTAATCATGCTGATGCTATTATTTTCCTTCCAGGAGATCTTGCAACACTAGAGGCACTTATCACACTAGCATCTTGGGCCCATTTGCACATCCACCAGAAACCCATCGGTTTGTTAAATGTCAATAACTTTTATGATGGCTTTATCGCATTTCTTAACCATGCAATAAAAAGCTATTTCATTCCCTCTTATGCGAAAAAACTCTTTATTTGTGCTCACACTGCTAATGAGCTACTTGATATGTTACAAGCTTATAAACCGGTGCCGAACCCCTGGACCTTTGTGATGGAGCGTCCAAATAATGATGGTAACAGTAGCGACAGTAAGAAGTACAAATTAGATTTAACTCTCCGCTTGTAAATATTTTCTTCTGTGTTGCACCACCCAGGTGATGTCTTCTAAACTTTACTTCTTCCTTTCAAACATTGAGGACAATGTTTCGTTCTGGTTGGGGGGAGGGAATAGTCGACAAATGTGGAATCTTGGTTAAGTTTTTACTAATTTTTTGTTGTAGAAACTAACTGTTGCTAACTTTTTGTGTTGAAGATGGCTGAATATGGAGTGTAGTTACTCTAGAAACGCATCTTCATTGTTCAAAAAAAAAATCAAAAAAAAAATGAAAAACAAAATTTTTTTTTTTCTTTATTAAGTTTTGATGTTCATTTTTCTTCTTCTTTTTATTTTCTCCTCTATAAATATACATTTTCCAACTTTTGAGTCGAAGATGACTGAATATGGAGTGTAGTGCCTCTAGAAACGCATCTTCTTTAAAAAAAAAATCATTTTCTTTTTCCATCATTTTAAGTGTAACTTTTCTAATTAGACTTTCTGCATCATTTTCACATTTCTGCATGCATATTTTCCTTTCATGTTTAGAATAGGTTGGGGGGTAGAATGTTGTTTAAAAAAAATAAAATTTGTATGATTTGTTTTAACATTGGATGACATGATTAATTTCAAATTTTAGTATTTGAATTATCTTTGGTCTTAAGTGATGTTACGCTATGTTTGCTACTTTACATGTTGATGTCGGAGACGAATATGAGTTGCTTGAAGGAATGACCATGTCATAAATAAGTGACAAGTGAGTTGTTGAGCCTATCATTTTCTTGAAGAGTAACCCTTTTGCCCATTCTCTATACAGCTTAGCAGTTTATTATTTTATACACGATCTCTAGTTTTCTTTTGAGTTAACCCTTAAAAAAAATTGTTGTAAAATAAAAAAAAAAAAGAAAAAAGAAAAAAAATGTGTGTTGTTACATTTGGAGGCCCATCTAACTAGTGGATATGGACGATTATTTAGAACCCTAAAAGACGATGGAAATGCCATCTTTGATCTGTTTGAGCCTTTCTAGCCATCCCTTTTATTAAATATCCATTGTTAACCCTTTTGAGACTTAAAAAAAAAAACAAAACAAAACAAAAAATTTCTTTGTCAACTTATCATCTTGACCCACTCCGATTTGGAGTATTACCCAATTTCTTATAAGTTCTATCACCTATTTATGTTTGAGAAAAATGTAAATAAATATTTTTTTTCAGTGAAGTTATGCCAAAAAAAAAACAAAACAAAACAACAAAACAAAAGTTGTTGTTTCAAAAGAAAAATAAAAAAATAACAATAAAAGGTGAAATCCACCTTGCAACTTAAAAAAAAAAATTCTCTACATTTATTCTCAAACATACACTTTGTTTTCCTTATTTCCCTTCTTTGTTAGCCATGTCCTTAGCCTACGTTACGTCTTAATAAAAGTCCTTCTTGATTTTAGGAAACTATAGTCTGAAGTAGAAGCTAGTTATATGGGCTAAAAGATGTAGTAGTGCATTAAAAAAATATATATAAATAAATAAATAAATTGGGTTGACTAGCATTTTTTATTTGACTTGAGATCGTGCTATTTCTAAGATAAAGGCATATTTTTTTCATCTTGGTGAGAGCATGTGATATCACTTCTTTATTATTTTCTCTCTCAAGTACCATTCATTGGAGTGACTATTTTTATTGGGTTTAATTTCTTTGTGAGAGTGTCACTACTTCCAGTGAGAATTTGGGGTTTGACATGTCATTCTTGAAAGTAGCTATAACAAAGTCTACTGGGCTGATTCATGTGGATGGTTGATGTAGATGTGATGTTTCTTTAGACTGGAGATAATGCTTATACTTTTATTTGATTGTTATCATTAATTTGATTGAATAAACACGAGTGTTTCTAATAAAATAAAATAAAAATCATTTTCGATTTGAATTTTGTTTTCGCTTTATTTGCTAGGGACTAGCAATAAGCTGGTTGGGGGGTGTGTTGAGTGTTAGAAAATGCATATTTACAAAGGAGAAAACCGTCATTTTACATTTCAAGTCTTACTAACAACTCTTACTTTTATGTATTTAACATTCTTGTGGTTTAATTACGTATGTTTTATTTTAATTAAGTAATTTATGTATTTTAGGGGCATTATAGTCATTTCACAATAAAGGAGAGATCAGACGGCAAAACGGACATCACTTTTGAACTCAGGACGGTCGAAAAGCTTAGGAGGAGTATAAAAGGAAAAATGACACTATTCACATGTATGGTACTATTCACGGGTACGATATTGTCTACGTTACTGTTCACGACACTGTTCACATAGACGGATGGATGACGTGGCATTGACCGATGATGTGACATTGACTGATGAGGTGTCACGATCCTGTTGAACTAAAATTCTTATATACTATTGATGGTGACGTGGTAGCATATCAGTGGACGAAAAATCTCGCGTACGGTGCATACATCACACAGGATTATTTTCAACCAAACTGCGTTACTGTTCATCCGGGTCAAACTGTGTTACTGTTCATCCGCGTGGTCAAACCGTGGACTGTTGACTGATGACGTGGCGCAATCCTAAGCGTCCAAACTGTTTTTAATCCGATGGTCATGATTTACTCCATGTATCTATAAAAAGGCGGTCTCTCCCCCCTAATTTGATATCTCTGAATCTATTTTTGGGATCCATTTTCTGTAATTCCCTCTCTATCTTGTATTTTCTTCGTATTTTAATAAATTCCCATTTTGCCCCTAGTTTAATTATGAGTAGCTAATTTCCTTTCAAGCTTGGGTTGAAGGTGAAGTCTCAACATGTGTCATGGGCTTTATTTGGTAAATTTATTTTCTCTTCCCCTCTAGTGTTTGTGGATGTTTTGACTTCTCGTCGACAAATAATACTAATATTGTCTAGTACCGCCTTGGTTTCACCGGCCCTCTAGTACAAGGTTATTATTATTTGGCACGATAAGTCCTTAGCACCATATTGATTAGAGTGTGGTTCATGAGGTGTGGATTCCCCCCTCATGATTTAATTGGCATTAATACGGATTATTTAGCCCATGATGCATGTTAATACGGATCCAGATACCCAAGTACATCATTTTAATAGAATTCTCTCCAATTTATTCTCGCTATTTCAATTCCAATTTTAGAATTTATTCTTGCCATTTTGATTTAAGTTTTAGCATATTCCAAATCATTTCCACCATAAATTCAACCACCCATTTACAAAATTAATTCTATACACAATTAAAATTCACCTCCTCGTGGGATCGATACTCGTCACCATTGATATACACTACAATAGATTCGTGCGCTTGCAAGTACATTAAAATTTGCACAACAGTTATTTCAAAGGAAATTTTGGCAATGACTTTGTTGGGTTATCAATCAAGCAACCAAAGAGGAGGAGGAGGAGGTAACTGGAACAATAACACTGGAGGTAACAATTTTAACAATGGCAAATCACATATGAACTCTAAACCTCAGTGGAACACTTCAAAGCCTAACTGCCAAATTTGTCTCAAGCCTGGACATACTGCAAACATCTGTTGGAAACTGGAAGAATTTATTACTTCAGATTCTTACAGATCACCTCCAAATAGAGGTGATTTGAACTTTCTTAGCTGCAATCGTTATTCTTTGAGCTCAACATCATAAAATTACCAACATCTGTTCTATGGTGTGATAACTAAAGTGCTGGAGATCTAGCTAGAAATCC
This sequence comes from Citrus trifoliata, assembly GCA_018350135.1. NCBI lineage: Eukaryota > Viridiplantae > Streptophyta > Magnoliopsida > Sapindales > Rutaceae > Citrus > Citrus trifoliata. The sequence goes on along the minus strand of VKKW01000412.1, from coordinate 51,379 downwards.
AGTGTTTCATTCAAAATCAAAACACATAGAGCTAGATGTTCATTATATTAGAGACAAGGTTCTTAAGAAAGAATTGGAAGTGAGGTATATTCCCACTAAAGAGTAAGTTGTAGATGTCCTTGAGGTATATTCCCACTAAAGAGCAAGTTGCATATGTCCTTACTAAGCCCCTGTCATTTCCTAAGTTTAGTTATTTTCATTCCAAGCTCAATGTGTTCAGCAGACCCTTGAACTTGAGAGGGGATGTTAAGGAAGCTCACATGAGCAGAGTAGTCAGTGGAGTATAGGATTACAACACCTGCAGCTTGTTGTTACAAGTTGATGACATGGCTTGCCAGCTGGAGCCTGGTGGTTATATAGTCTCTTGCACATGTGAAGATTAGTAGAGTTTGTTATAGTATTTCTTGTGCTTGTAAAGTCAGTTCTAGTTAGTTATAATCAACTAATTAGCACTTGTAATTAGTTTGAGAATTAGTTCAAATTACTACTGATGTATATAAATAGAAGTATGTACAGTTTTAGATTATCATGATTTGAGATAATAAAAACGAAGAAAGAGTTTTAGAATTTTCTTATTTTCTCTTAAGTTTCTCTGCTTCCAAACAATCACTGAATTTTTACTAACCCTAGTTTGTGTGTTCCCATTTCAACAGTCGCCGCCACCGTACCAACAACCTTGGACAACGTTTCTCAACCGCTGGAACCCTCTTACGTCATCAGTGGGCCGTCAGATGCCCACCAATACCACCAAGCCATGATCTCTTAAAACCCTAGCCACCACTCTCATATCTCTAACCAACCCCATCCTGCAACTTTGTTTGCTGCTACCAATGGCTATACACCACTGCCAACCCCCTCCTATCAACCACCTTTGCACAAACAACTACAGCCTTTGCTTTCCACCACAACACCGAACCCTTATTATCCGCTCTCCACCCATGTTACACAGAACCAGCCTAATGTCTCTGTGCAACACCATGCATGTAACGTCTCTCAAACCCTCAACCGTGACAAGCCAATCTTTGGTGCTGCGCTTCCTATTCGTGGTCCCATTCAAACTCGTTTCACCACCACAAGTCCTCTAAACCGTAATCTCAATACCACCTCCTAGCCATCATATGTTTCTATAGTCAATCCCGTATCTATCGATGATCCTAATGCTGCTTCTAGAGCCTCTAAATTCTTTGATGATGTTGTTGCAGATTCATCCTTTTATCTATTAAGACGGGCACACTCGATCGAGGCGAGCCTGCTATCCATTTTACTGCTGCTGAAGTTTCAAACATAGCTGAACTGTTTAAGATGTCTCTAGTTAGTAAGTAAGTTCTTTTTTGGCCGCCCTCCAATAGAAGTGATTAGAAAGTTTTTTGTTTCCTTCGGCTTAAAAGGAAGTACCCTGGTCTCCTTGCTTTATAATCGCCATGTTTTGATTAGGCTTCATTTGAAGGAAGATTACTCCCGAATTTGGGTTAGGCAGACATGGTATGTCAGTGGTAGGGCTGTGATGATTTTTAAATAGTTCGTAGGGATGGCAATGGGGCAGATAGGGGTTGGATCTATTCTGCTCCAGATCCAGATCCATAATAAAAATCAAGATCCGTAACTGCGCTAGATCCGTCATGAATCCATATTTTCGCTCCATATCCATATCCAAAAAAGAAATAAATATCCATATTTACTCCAATTCCAAAAAAAAATTAAAATCCAAATATATTATAGATCCGTCATGAATTCTAAAACTCAGCAATAAAAAAGTAAAAATTTTTTAGAATGAAAATTGAAGACTAAAATGTTTTGATAACAAATAAATTATATAATTTATCTCAAAATATAATAAATATTGTAGTTTATACTTTTACACCAAAACAACAAATACGAAAAATAATAAATATTCTTCAAAAGTAATTGCAGGAGTAAGATCAATCTAATATTCTATTATTTCCTTCATCATTCTAATATCCACACACCCACCCTCATTCTTACAACATTAGATAATGACATATAAATTAAATATGATTTATATTCAGTATTTTATTATTTTTAGGGAAAATATCCACCGTCCACTTATTTTTTACACCTTTTTCAAAAATACACAATTCCTTCATTTTTTGGCTGGAATCCACCTAAAGTTATATTTTTTTTCACTTTTCCACTATCGTTTGGAATCCGTTAAGAAAACTAACGGAAACTTAAAAAAATGACCATTTTACGCCCAAAACAAAAATTACAATTTCACCCTAAAAAATGCCAAAAATAATAAAGATTTAATGATGAATATCATTATTGGTACGTTAATGAAGCACAAAAAAATCTTAACTACTAAAGATTATAATTCAATGAATAATAAAACTCTATTTATCTTAAATTCAATTGATGGTTTGTGAGATTGGGCTATTTTTAATACTACTATTATAATTTAGCATTCTAATTACCGACATATTTAAAAAAAAAACTTGCATTTGATGGTTGTGGAATTAATTTCTTTATTGACTGATGGGGAAAATAATTAGATTTAATCTAATTATTTTTTATAATTTTTGAGGTGAAATTGTAATTTTCGTTTTGGGGGTAAAATGGTCATTTTTTTTAAGTTTCCGTTAGTTTTCTTAACGGATTCCAAACGGAAGTGGAAAAATTAAAAAAAAATATAACTTTAGGTGGATTCCAACCAAAAAATGAGGGAATTGTGTATTTTTAAAAAAGGTGTAAAAAATGGGTGGACGGTGGATATTTTCCCTTATTTTTATTATGGCCATAATTGACTAAATATATGAATAACTATATTCCTTAAATTTTTTTGGTCAATATAATAAAATAAATTGCCAAGTTGTATTACTTGGCTTGCAATTTGAATATTGTATATACATGCTTTGGGGCTGACTGACCTTTAAATTTACAAAACTAACTTTTAAGTTTTAAGAGTTTAAATGCATGTTAAATACCATTAATATGATATGAATAAAATTTATTATCATTATAATTCTACAATTGTTAAGAGACTTTTAAAATAAAATAAAATAAAATTAAAAGATGGGTGGATATGGATATGGATTTAGATATTAGGATAGATCCAGACCTGCTCTAGATCCGTCTTAGATCCGCACATCAATATCCAAATCCGATCCAAATTCATTTTAAACTGACCCAAATCCGATCCGATTGGATTTGAATCACGTGGATCTTGGATCAGATCCAATCCATTGCCATCCCTAATAGTTCGCAGCTTTTTGGAGTTCTGAGGAGTCTTTGTGGTTCTTACGTGGGTTTCTTTGCCGTATTTACTGTTCACTTTATTTATTGCAAAGAAACTTTATATTCTATAGCTACTGTTACTGGGAAACCTTTGCGTGTTGACCATGTTTCTGCTTTTGTTAATTTTATTGCTAGGGTTTTGATAGAGTATATTGTTTTGCGGCCTTTATTCCCGGCCTTTGGATTGGTAGGGGTGATTTCTAATTTTGACAGGATGTTGTTTTTTAGTAGGGTAATTTTTGGAAACCTCCCTTGAGGTTTGCCCTTACTACACTTAGAGAGAATGTATTCATATATTGACATATAGCACCCTTGACCGTGTATGAGCGTTAGAGCGTCGTTTGGTTGTTAAGGGCAAGAAAGTAATTGCAAAAATAAAGAGGTTGACTGCAGAAAGATAGCTTTTGCTTCCTCTCCCTATCTTCGTTCTTATTCTTTCTCTCTCTCCAAAGAATTTGGAGGCAGAAAAGGCAAAACAAATTTCTTCTTTTCTTTCTCTTTCCCCCGCTTCCTCCCTACCCATTTCGTTCTTTTATTAGTAAAGCTGAAAAACAAAGGCAACCATTCCTGCATCACCACCACTTTGTCGTATTGCTTTGCTAGTCAACAAAAATTCTAACCCCATGTTAGAAAATAAAATCATGCCAAATTGGAGGGGGGAGAGAGTGACCCACGGCTGCTGGAATTGAAGGGGGGAGAGAGAGAGTGAACCATGCATTTTGTACTAGATTTGCAGGTCCGAGGGGAGAAAGACAGTGTGACCAGTGACCCACAACTGTTGGATTTGGAGGGGAAAGAGAATGAGAGTTGTCGACAGAGCGTGGTGAGGAAGAATGAGAGATTGGTGGCTTGGTGAGATTAGTGGCATGAGCCACGAGGGAGAGAGCGAGAGAGGGTGCACTACTACAAAAATGACATTTACTGACACTGGTATATATTTTGGTCATTTTTTCCATTTAACAAATATGTATCATAAATCACTGGTACTAAGGTGATAAATGCATATTTTCCATATATTTTGTTATTAATTTCTCCATCTTTTTCTTGTTTTGATCTTAAATATTCTAGTTAATTTTTAATTTAGTAAATTATATTTTATTGTGTTAATTTTTATCTTAGTTTTATTTATTTTGTTATTTTAGGTATATTTTGGAATTAAAGAGAAATTAAATTGGAGCATTCAGGAAAGAAATTTGATTGAAGATTGAGAGACAAAAGTGCACAAAAGATCAAGAGTTGGAAGGAATTAGAAAATAAATTTAATTAAAGCTTGTATAGGCCGAGCAAAATTACTGTTGCACATGGAGCTAAAATTAGAAAATGGAAGTCAAAAAGGAAGCCAAGCCATCACATGAAAGCAAAATTGGAAAACAAAGATTGCAAACCAAAAGTGGCCACGTGAAAGGAAAGAGAATAAAGCCTTTTGGCTTTAGGAAATCATTATTGGCTTATTAATTGAAGCATGAAGTGGCGGTTTTGGGCTTTGAATTTAATTCTTTCCGAGCAAGGATTTAAAAAAAGCCACAATTGAAGCACTATAAATAGGATCAAGCGGAAGCAACATAAAAAGAAGAATTAGCAGTAAGAGACTTTGAGGAGTGCAGACGCAATTTGGGCAGAGGAAAATCAGCAGCCGTAAGGAGAAGAAAAAAATCAGCAGCTGGAATTAAGTTAAAGCAAAGGCAGCCGCTTGAATTAATCTCCATGATTGGTTTTGTCAATTCTTTTATTCCCAATTTAATTATGTTAGGCTAGATTTTTATTTGGTTGAGGGTGAATTCAAAACCCTAAACATGTTATGCAATTAAATTTAAATTCTATCATTCAATTTATTTAATTGAGATTGTTTATGTTTTTCTATAATTAATGTTCATGATTTATTCTTGTTTTATTTGAGTGGCCAATTAGATAGGACTTGAATAAATTCTATTGCTAGATTAAAAATTCTTGATCCGTAATTGTCTTGATATTTTAATCAGTAGTAGTAGGTTGGAATCAATGATTTCAATTGGAGAACATAACCTAGGTTAAATAATCTGAGCTTGTGTGTTTATTGCTTAGATCAACCTAATATCTTTCTTTGTTTAATGCTTCCATTATCTTAAATTTAAAGAGTTTGTTTTAAATTATTTAATGGTTAGAGATTAGGTGAAGAGCTTATTTTACCTAACAGAGCTTATTGTTGTCTACGGTTGATAGTTTCAATATAAATTGATGATAGAATTGATATATTATGTGCATGTTTGGTGGTGGCGAATGATCCTGTAACCTAAGTTTCATCATTATTATTTCTTTCTTCTTTAATTAGATTTTTTTTAAATTAAACTCTAGTTCGTAGTTTTAATTTTTTTTACTATTTAGTTAAAAATTCATAAACACCCCCTTTTATTTATAATTGGCATTTTCTTTAGTTAGATTAATTTATATTAGTATTACTATTATTATTACTACTATTATTTTATTTTAAATCATGCTTTAGAGTTGATAATAAATATAACTAGCATAGTCTCTGTGGGATCGATCCTTACTCGCTCTGTATTAATTATTTATATTCATGGTAAGGTTTTAAATTTGGTGCACCTTAACGACACTACCATAAGGTGTCAGTAGCAAAAAACACAGTAATTACTGATGCTTTAGTATCAGTGATAAAGACAAATATAATTCTAATTATATTTTTACGTGGACTTGAACTCAATATCTCCGAAGTTAAAATTTTAATTTCAAACTACAAACCACTTGTGCGCATATTTTCTTTGTTTGGTTAAACTATATATAATTAAGAGAAATTATCATTTGTATACCCTTAGTTTACTCCATTATAAAAAATACTACAACACTTTGAGGGTGTATCAATCATCCACCCTAAGTTGACAAACTGTATCAGCTGACCACTAAACCATTAGTTGCTGTTTAAGTATGATGGCGTCAGAAGGGTAATTTGGTCTTTTCATATGATACAAGTGATAATTTAAGGGTATACAAGTGATAAAAAGAGAATTTAAGGGTATACAAGTGATAATTTTCAAGGGTAAAATAATCAATTCACTGTAATTCCGTTAACTTTCAAACGAAAACTAACGGTTTGATGGTCGACTGATACATTTTGTCAACTAAGAGTGGACGATTGATACACCCTTAAAGTGTTGTAGTATTTTTTATAATAGAGCAAATATAGGGTATAGAAATGATAATTTCCCTATAATTAACTACAAACCCTTTGCCATAATTTAACATAAACTTTTCGATCTCCCTCCACCAAATTTTGTTCCCTCTCAAACAAACTAAAATCCAAATCCCTAAAATTCCAAGTGCCTAAATCCCTAACTCTTCCTAAGTGCTAACCAGTGATAGCCCCTCTCTAAGGCCTTGGCAGCACGCACGATGACGGCTGCACATGTAGCCTGCGTAGCGGCAGCCTAGCAGGTTGCACCACACATTGCAGTAGCTTGCTCGCTTTCACTCTCTCTCTGAATGCACACATAGCAGTGGTAGCCCCTCTCTCTCACGCTCATTTAGTCGCTCTCACTTTCTCCGTCTCTGGTCACCATCTGACCTTCTGGTCTAAATTGTTGCCGTCACAGCTGTGTGCAGCCGTCGCCATCGTGTCGGCCGCCTGAGACAGTGAGTTGAGATTCCACTTTTTAATTTTTTTCATTAATTTTTTGCCTGAATTAGATTAGTCAAATACTCAAATTAATTATGTTGTGAGTAATACGGTAATAATTTAATTTGCCTTGTATCCCCTGCAGAAGGTAAGCAACTCCAGTTTTAGGGTTCGTGTAGTAGTTGTCTTGACTGAATCGCCTTAGTAATCATAAGGTTAGTTTTCTCAAGAAGGGCAACTTTGATCTTTTGGCATTTTCAGTGCTTTTTCCGAATCTCTCTTTACTGTAGCCTGCTTCTACATGTGGTTTGAGAGCCAAGAATTTATCTCAAGGGCGAATCATATTATGTTTCAATTCTCTGTTTGACCCTTTTGACTTTTGAATATCAACATTATATGTTTAGTGTTTCGTCAATTGTTTTATCAAATACATAGACCTTTGGGCTTTAGACACTAGTGTTCAAAATTGGCATCTAGTTTTTATGGTATCTTTGAGCAGGGGTTTCGCTTTATTTGCTTGAATAAAAGATCAGTTTTCATTCTCATGGATAAAACAAAAAAAGGCCTTGGCCACTGGTACCTCAGGAGGTCAAAGCCAAGGCTTCCAAAGACAATGTTCCCATGATCGATGTGACTCAATTTGGCTACTTTAAGATTTTAGGTAAGGGCCTTTTGCTTGAGAACCAACTCATTGTGGTGAAGGCCAAGTTTGTTTCCAAAATAGCCAAGAAGAAACTTAAAAAATCTGGTGGGTCTGTCGTGTTTACTGCTTGGGTTTAGTGTTATTGCTTTTATAAATTTTTTTCTATTATTTTGGTTTCAGCTTTTGAGTATTTGACTATATAGTTTTGGATATTTATGTTATCATCGGAAACGTTTTGTTTTATATTAAGGCATGTTATTGATTAAGAAGAAAAAGAAGAAGAATATTTTGCAAAAAATGTTTTAGTTTCTTTCTTCCATTCGGCATTTGTAGTATTTATTTGATTCAATTTCTGTCATGGTGTGTTGATTATGCGGATGATAAGATACTACCTTACTCCTTTACTTATGTTTGATTCCTTATACTAGAAACATACCTCTAGTAGAGTTGCCATTTATCTACTTTATTGTTGTAAAATATGTCATAAAATGTAGAAGCAATCATTCATTTGAACTCTCTTTATATGCTTAAAATCTGAATTCATGTACAAGGTGTTAGTGTCAATGTTGTTGATCATTTCAATAAGTAGTGCCAATTTATAATGACCTTGGTGCATTTCTATTTAGTCAGTAAACTTTTGTCATTTAAGTTGTTTATTTGTTTAACAAATGTATAACTAGTTTCTACAAATTTACTTTGTGTATAATAGATTATTCAAAATCTTGGCATAAAGGAAAGTGAAGTTTCTGAGGTAAATTGGGTGCTTTACAAAAACTATACCACATCAATGGTTGGTCTAAGATACAATATATATGTAAGTTTAAATGCACTATTGTTTGTATACATATCCTTGCCAAAAAAAAAAAACCAATAAAAGCAGTTTCATAAGCTGATGTAAATGTTATTATTGTTAATTTGCAGGCTATCAGCTATAACTTCGACAATGGTGACTATCATAGGTAACATTATTTTCCTTTCTAATTCATCTGAAAGTGTTAATGTGTAGGGGCTATTTCTACTATAGAATAGTAACAAGACAGCCCCTGTAGATTTCTAGTGGTTGTTTTCACTGTACAACAGCCCCTACAGATTTTCGGGGGCTATTTTGTTGCTATTCTAAAGTCAAAACAACTCCTATAATTTTTTTGGGCTATTTTGCAATGAAGATACTTTTGAGGATTGTTGAGGAAGGAGGGGAATGAGAGCGGTAGTTTTTTAGAAAGCTTGATGAGAGTTTCATAAATTTGACAAGTTTTACGAGATTAAAGTGAAAGAAGTTTATGCTAAGGCTGAAAGTTTGAGTGGGTAAATGGATGTTTTGATTGCAGATTTTTATTGTTTGATTATAAAAAATAGGAAGGTTTTAATTAGATTGACTTAGATGTTTTGTTTTCTGTGACTTGTAGCAAGTTATCCAACATGGCTTCTTCAGACAACTTAAGCTAAGGTTCTTTATTTTTATAACTTTCAGTATTATTGTAATATTATTTCTTATTGTTTTATTAGTTGTTGAAACATCCTGCAATTGCTCTGTTTAACTACTCACAATCAATTTGTTTTCCATAATCTATTTCCATACTAATTGATTTTATGGATATTGAGTGATGTTCTTGTGCTTCTTTTTGGTGGAAACTAAATTAGTACTTTGTGGTTGTTGAAAACTTAATTTAGTACTTATATTTTTCTTTTTCAGATAGTGGTGTAGTTGAATCATGTGAATTTGAGTGATGTATTTGGGATGTTTATTATGTGAATTATATTGTGACATTTTATATATTTGATATATTTTGAGCTTTCTTTTAGTTGTAAAACAAACAGGAAAAATATAATTAGAATAAAAAATTATTAACCAATCCTGAATAACATTACTAAATACTGACATTAAATATTTAAATTGACATGAATAATTTTTTATATTATCGCGCTAGCTTGTTATTGATACTATAGTCACATAAATCACCGACATGTAAATAGTATCATCAAATATTAACACTATCGTATCATTATTTTGGTGATACTATAGTGACATGAATTACTGATACAAAAATCACTGACACTAAAAATTAGTGTCAGTGTATTCTGGCTTGAGCATCACTGACACAATTAACAAGTGTCAGAAAAAGTAATTACTGACACTAATTTAGTGTCAGTAAAGCCCATTTTTATAGTAGTGGTGTGCTGTGAACGTTGCGTGTGTGTTGTAAATGGGGTTGCACAATTCTTTCAAACAAACCCTAAGATCTTAACAAAATATGCCAAAATCTTGATTCACCAGGCCTTTTAATTAAGTTAAAAGCTTCTGTTTTGTTATCTTCTACAATGCAAGAAGCATCGTCAAGTTTGCAACTCCACGTTGCTGCAAGTATTGTTAGTTATTGAACTATGCAGGGAAGGGCATTATTGTACTTTCGGTAACAGAGCAAACGGCAGTCTAACACTGATACACGGTCAAGGGTACTATATGTCAATATATGCATACATTCTCTCCAAGTGTAATAAGGGCAAACCTCAGGGGAGGTTTCCAAAAATTACCCTTTTTTAGTAGGCTCCTACCTATCGTGCTTCCTGCAAATGCCTTGGTCATTCTACAAACGGTTTTTATGTAACTAATTATGGGTTTCGTAAGCCTCAACAACGTATTGGTGTGCTTAGAATCGAGATTCTCGAGATAAGGGTAAGCAACCCATGTTTGATGTACTTGTTTAGCATTAGGTTCCCCATGTTCCTTACTACATTATTGCAGATAATCGGGCTAGGAGGCCTTTTATTCAGCCTTCTTTTGCTCAGGGGCAATCTATGGTTTAATTGGCTTAACAACCTACTTATGGAGGGGTGGTTCAGCCTCTAAGGATCGTTGGTACTACGGGTGCATCTCCAGATGCTAGCATTCCTGCTCAAGTTGATGAGGAGGATTTAGTTGGTCGAGTGCGTGTTGATAGGACTAATGATATTGTTGCTAATGATATTACCATTTCTGCTCAATTTTGATCTAGCTGTTAGGCCTTGAGATCTTGGGGATTCCTCTCTACGGAGCCTAGTTGATATGACTGGTGATGATGATGATATGATTTTGGATGTTGATTAATATTCACTCTATAGTTGTGGTTTTAAACCCTATTATACAAATATTCCTTTTCAATCTGATGAGAATCTTCGTTCTGGTGGGACAGCAGCTGATGCTTATTTCTTGTCTGAGCTTGAGGATACTAGAGGGCTTGACCTTAGTCCCAATTTCATCATTGTTGGCACGTATGCCTCTGGTTCAAAAAATGGTTTCACATTAGTCAATGGACGCAAGTATCATCAGCGACACTTTAGGCATTGCTTATAATTTCTTTTGTTAGGATCTACCTTAGTTTGTTCTCTTTAGTTTTTTCCTATGTATTTGTTTTGTTCCTTTTGCTATTTCTCTTGTTTTTTTTTCTTGTGGTTAGTCTTTGCTTCATTGCTTGGAGGTTTGAGTCTCTATTCGTTTTAAATGCACTTTCTTTTATTTTACTTAAAGAAAAAGCCATTTCCAGCCCTTAAGTTTGATGCAGTAGCCTATTTTATCCCTAATTTTTAAATAATAGCTCATAATATAAAGTTTACTGTGTAATCCATTGAGGACAAAATAGGATTTTTTAATTAAATATATACAAATTATTTTAAAATAAGATTCCCAAACACAATTAGATAACATCTGATTTTTTGTATAAATTTAAAATTGAAGGATAACTTAATTAAACAAAATAACACTAAAGAATATGCAAAGGGTGTGTGTGTGTGCGCGCTCATTAAATTATTCTATAGTATTCTAATTTTGTTTTTTTATATCTTTAGTTTGTGTTTTCTAAGTAAATAAATGAGGTTGTGTTTACTTTTGGTAAAATAGCAGTACTAATTGATTATCTATTTATTTATCTTGACTATACTAAAGTCGGAACAAATTAAAGGATAAAAAGAAAATTCACTCTAGTGTCTATAAAATGTATGTTTTTTTTTTCTTTTTTTCCTAAGCATATATATTTTACATATTATTCAGTTTTATTATTGTTTATTCATTAAGCTATTGTTAAATTTTAAATTTATGCATAAAGTCATATGTTATTTCATTTTTTTAGAGTTCTATTTTAAAACAATTTGTATCTTTTTACACTACTAGAAAAATAGTCTTTACTGACATTAGAATAGTGTCAATAATTACTTTTAGTGACATTTGTTAATTGTGTCAGTAATCTAACAGTCAGAAAAATAGTGACACTTGTTTGTAGTGTCACGATTATGGTATGGAGTCAATGATTTTTATACTATGGTATTAGCAATATTATGACACTATGGTGTTAGTAATTATTAGTATTATATTAGTGTCTAAGATTATTGTTATCATAGTATCACTACTTAATTTATTTTTTAAAAATAAAAATTTGAATTGGCTCATTGCCTATTGATTTATTGGTAAAGTTAAAAGGCATCACAAAATAACCAAAAAGAAACTTGATTTATATTATAAAATCTTTCATTTCATATTTAAATATTATTATTACATATTATAAATTCCAAATGCTTCAAGAAACAAGATATGAGATAATCCACCCTTATAACTGAATAATCTAAATTAAATACATAAAAATTTCTATTGTCCAATCATATGCCTACTAGTTGTAGCTAAATTTAACATTTCTAAAAGCTAAAATGAGAAGGATGATTGCCTTCACTCTTTCAACATAAGTAGTACAATTGAGTTATCATACCACCAGATTCTTCATTCTCCATTCAATAATGGATGGGTTAGGATACAAGTGAAGTTGAGGAAGAAACACTTCAAACATATTGATCAAATTTGCATATGAATACATGGAAAAAGGAAAAATTAAAAAAAAATGCTTGTCAATTTCCAACCATTAGAGAAACAATGGTTAACAGAAATAAACTTTTGTCATATTTGTGTTTTTGGCTAATTTCTATGTTTGAAACCATCATGTCCCACATATCCTTAACTGGAAACAGTGGCAGTTGGATTCCATGTTTTTTAGAATAAGGAAACCGAACCTAGTAAGCTTGTGGATATTTGTATCTTTACTAAATGTACATAAATAATTTAACAGAGTATTACCAAGATAATAAAAATAGTTAATGTAGTACAGTGCATCACATATTTCCAATACATATATACTTTTAAATCTATTCACTCAATGTAATGCAAATAAAAAATTCAAACTGAAAATGAAAGCAAAGCAAAGTGATAGTGTGTGCATTAGAAAAAAACTCAAAAATCACCGCATTTGCAATTTCATTTGAAAAATTTACATTTGCAACACAAAACTCAAGCATCAAAACAAAACTTAATTTAATGAGAATAAAGAATGATGTAATTACCATTAAATTAAGCTTGAGATACATAATTAAAATTAAAAAATAATGAAACAAAACAGTGAGGGAGAAATGGTTTCTTCTTTTCCTATATGTGTTTGTTTTAAATTAAATTAAATTATTTTATTTTATTTTGCTAAGAAGAAAAGAGCCAGCAAAGTGAAAAGTCTCCAACATTTCAAGGCTACATTTCAAGGCTGGACCCTGCCTACACATCTACCAAAAGATTTGTTAGTGACCATGACTTCCATTAATTTCTAAGCACTCAAATTGTGTTTTTGCCATTCTTTCAAGTAAAACATTTAAATTTTAAAATGTATTAGAATTTTTTTTTAATTATAAGCATTAAGATTATGTTTATCCTAATTTATTCCCCACAATTACAATTATGGTTGTATCTAAATTATTGTAAAATTTATTAACTTAAACTTTACAATTTGTAATCTGATTATGGAATGTTTATTTTTATTAATATTGGCTTATAATCCTTTCTTTGCCCATGGAGACCATTTGAATTACTTTTTTTTTCCATGAGATATATAACACAACTAATATATCTATAATTAGAAGGCAATGGGAACTATGAGGAAGAAGTCAGCTCCACACACAACCTAATAAGAGAAACGACAACTCTCATGGAAAAATATATTAAAACATATTTAACTCTTACAAATGACTAAAAATAGTAGCTCAACCACAATTTAACGAGGGAGAAGACAACTCCACTCACAAACTACTAACGTGAGAAAAGACAACTCTTATCCAAATATATTATTAAGAATATTTAGAAAGAAAAAAGAGTATGTTGGGACATGAATCTAGACTTTTTAGTTTAAATTGAGATTTTTGGACCAATAACCACAATTATTTGAATGGATTAAATGGAAAGTAATTTATATTTTCATCAATTTAACACAAAAATCAGTTTTCCCAAATCCACTTATCATGTCCTAGAAGGCTAAAAAATCACAAAACATAATGAACTATCTACACATAAAGGCCAAATGACAAACTAGATTTGAAATCATATCACTCAGAGGAATAATATATTGGCCTATTACTAGCACTTTGACTCTTAGACTAAAATAAAGAAAACCAATTATCATTGCCATCTTGAATCAATTCTGCTAATTTTCTAGTTTATCACTAAATTCTCTAACAAAATAGAATCTCTAAGATAACCAATACAACTCAAATAAGCTTAATTCATAACCAAATTACAAAATGAAGAATGAACCAACTAGTAACAAAAATATCACAAGAAGTCATCTTAGTTTCAAAATCACTAATAATTAAAAAATATTCTTGCCTGATTAATTCGACCTAGAACCTCTTCTCTCTTCGCTGCTGCTTCTTTGCTTTCATAAAGCCCAACTTCAATTGAAAACTTCAACCCTAAAGGAATCAAAATCAGGGTTTCATATAGAAAAAAAGTAATTATAAATAAAGATAAAACAAAACCTTTTTCAAGTCATGGGTTCTTTATATATCAGCCTATGTGGATCCCACGATTGATATTGGTTTCGTCTAATTAGCTGGCGACGACGACAAACTCATTCTCTTTTTTTGAATCAAACTTTCAAACCCTAACTTTAGCCAAGTTCTTCACAAAACTTTTGAGGCTTATTTCCAGGGGTATTTTAGCTTAAGGATGGTGGCTTTGAAGGTTCATAGAAGCGGCTTGTGAGGTAGATAATTGTTAAATAGAGAGAGAGGTAGAGACAAAGAGAGAGAGAGAGAGAGAGAGAGAGAGAGAAGAGAGTTTCAGTTCAGAGAAGAAAATGGCCGTGGGGATAGATTTTTTTATCATCAAAATTTTTAGATTTTAGGTTTCTATGTACACCTCATTAAAACGGCATAGTTTCTAGATAATTTAATTTAATTTTTAATAATTACTACATCAAGTGACTTGTAGTCTAGTTGTTTAACGTTTAAAATTTAAAAGCTAAAGCTTAGAAGTCTCCGGTTCAACTCCTAGCGTATACAAAATTAAAATTTTATTTTTTAATTACTGATACCTTAATGCCACATATCTTTGATACTTATCTATTAAATGCAGAACATGTCCCAAATGCATGTAATTACTGATACTTTTTAATAAAGTGACAAGATAAGTGTCAGTAAAGACTATTTTTCTTATAGTGTTAATTAAAAAAATTCGATTTTACCCTCAATGAATTACACAGTAAACAACTGTAAATTAACGGAAGGGTGTTTTGAGCTATTTTTTTAAAAAAGTATGGATGAAATGAACTGTTTTTTGAATAATAAGGATGAATTAGGCTATTGCAACAAATTCAAGGGATGAAAAAGCATTTTTCTCTTTTACTTAGGTGCTGTTTATTTTTTAGTTTGAAGTCTGAATTTAATTTTTTTTAGACATTTGTTTATTTTAGGTTATTTTTTTTAACTTATCACTTATTATCAAATAGTTTTATCTGAATAGAAAAAGTAGAAAAAGTCCACTTTATTTGAAGTTTAAATAGAAATTTTTAATTTTAAATCTCAAAAATACCCTTAACAATTCATGTATTTCCAATATTATGTATCAACCTTATATTTTTGTATTATTCTTGAAGTTATTTTTTAATTGCTTTAAATTTTTATTCACATGATAACATTAACTAAATTGAAATATTGAACAAAACACAATTATGTTAATTGTGATGAATCAAAAATAAAATAATAGTGATGACTTTATAATAAAATTTGATGTTATAATTACATCTTTCATTAAAAAATTAAAAGAAGATCAACAATGATAATATTTTTTTAAATGTTACTGAACTAATCAACCTGTGAAAATTATAAACCGTGAAGAACAAATATATGCACCACTTAAAATGATATTTATGACAAATTACTAGTTTTTAAGTTTTTCTCTTTAGATGTTGAAAAAGAAAAACAAAGATGTCATTAAGATATTTTCATTTAGACTTATTCAGATTTTAGTTAAATTCAGACCTATTCAAATTTCAGATAAAAAAATAAATGCAATCTTAGTTTATTTGGCAAAGCTCCATTATTTTCTAGGCATTGAAGTCATAAAGACTCAAAATATAGTTCATTTATCTCAAGCTAAATATATTGTCGACATTTTAGCAAAACATGGACATGGCTAGTTCTAGTCCAGTGCCTATACCTATGTGAACTGGTCATATCTTAAAGACTTAGGTGATGAAATTGAAAATACATCTTAGTGTAAAAGTGTTATTAGAGCTTTGTAATATGCCACTCTCACAACGCGAGAGCTAGCCTTCTCAATTAACAAATTAAGCCTATTTTTCTTATGTCCAAGGACTCATCATTAGGAAGCATGAATAAGACTCTTGATATACTTGAAGGGTACTTTACATTTTGGATTGCATTTCTATAGTTGTTGTGCTATACAGTTAAACTATTTTGTATAATATTATTGGGCTTGTGATAGAGACGATAAGGATTTGCAATATATCCAGGTCCCAACTTGGTTTTATAGTTATCTAAGAACTAATCAGTGGTCTTTCAATCAAGCACAAAGGCTGAGTATATATCTTTAACTCATTCAACCTAGCACCATGCCTATAATCTGGTGTGCCAATCAAGAAGTAACTGCTTTGGAATATAACCCTATTTATCATGCTAAAACCAAACACATTGTGGAACGCAAGTTATGTAACCCAAGAGGGGGGTTGAATTGGGATTTTAAAATTTATGCAATACAATTCGCACAACAATTTAATCTATTGCCTTAATCAAATAAAAAACAATAAATTCAATCAAGCACAATATTAAAAGAGTAAGGGAAGAGAAAACAAACACAAAAAGTTTTACGTGATTCGGCTATCATCGCCTATGTCCATGCCTCGAAGCTCACCCGGCTTGAGGATTTCACTATCCAAGCCTCCCAAGGCTTCAAATGTTTACAATTGACTTTCAAGGTGTCAATGGACCTTTACAACAAGAGATTATATCCCCAATCTCTTCACCCCAAGTGTTTCTCACACTTGTACACTCACAATTTGATGAGATATGAAAATTACAACAATAAAACTCTTTTTAAGAGTGGATATGTAAATAATAGCTCAACAATGATTAAATCTATGATGATTTGCGTTTTGAAAGCTCAATATATGTTGTATGATCTTATATTTGCTTGCATTAGTTCTTAAAATGAAGTTTGAGTTGAGTTTTTATAGTTAAAACCCGAACAAATTTCCGCGCCCAAGCGGTTAGCCGCTTGATTGATTTGGCTAGCCGCTTATGAACAATGATTTTATCGCTATTTTTTAATTTGCTACAGTAATACTGTTCACTAAAATTACACTTTGGCCCAAAACATTTTATAATTATACTACATCTCAAAATGTCATAAAACTTTACAAATAGGTCCAATTTCAAAATTTCCTAAGAATAGTTGTCTTTCCCAAACTTTTTAAAACTATGATATGACCCCAAAGATATTATTATGTCTCAAAAAGATCATTTTTAACATAATACCCATATTTTTCAAAGTTCTCAAATCCTTTCACTTTAGTCCAAAATATTGAAAATATGAGATTTTCCTCAAGCGGTTAGCCGCTTCCTCTCTGTCCAATTTTGGATTTCAAGTGTTTAGATTACACTCGGGTCCTCAAACTTTCATAAATTATAGTATGGCCCAAAATGTTTCAAACCTTTGCAAATAAGTCCAACTTTGAATTTCAAAATAATATTTATTAAACTCAAAGATTACAAAAAATTTTCATTTTAATCCAAATTACTCAAATCGACAAAACACCTTATCTTATAAATATAAAACCTTTTAGTTTATAAAAAGTAATTATTAAATTAATCTCTTGAGCTTCTCAAATGCTAAATCATGCATTAATTAAATCATATCGGCTTTACAAGAATTTTTCGTAATAATTTGTCCGTTGAGTTCTAAACTTTATTCTTGATTTTGCCGTTATCCGTTGAGTGTTTTCAATCTTGATTTCATTTGATTCACTTGCATAAGTATTATCCTTAAAAAACTAGTGAAAATGTGAAAACAATATTTATTATTTTTACTTAAAACACATGTTTGTTATCATCAAAATTACATTATGTGTAGCCCTTTAGGCTAACAATCTCCCCCTTTTATACGATGACAAATATCTCATGTATTTTGACATTTATACTCCCCCTTAATACATGGCATACATGACTTCAACTTATAAATCAAATTTAAGAACAAACTCCCCCTAAATATATGATCTATAACAATTTGTAAGCTCCCCGTTAATATTTCATAACCATGCACAAATATGTCAAGATCAAAATACATATTATATGTCTCCGTGTTCAAAATACATTATCTCTCCCCCTTCATCATCAAAATTACTAGAAATTCATGTTAAGACCGATAATATGTTAATGGTTAATCAAGAAACATATAATAACCAAACATCCAATGAAACATAAAATGATCATGAACCATCATGCCATCAAAAGAATACTCAAAATGCATATTATCCAAAATCATATTGTATGCTCCCCCTAAATATATGGCCAATTAAAAATTTTAACCAAAATGATATTATCCAAAAAATTATCATATTTATCTCCCCCTTTATCAAAAAATAAAAATAAAAGATAGATAGATGCAATTCGAAACAAGATCATAAAAAATAATTCGATGAGATATTACCCATTTTGTGCGAGCAAAAAGTTCGGCAGAGTCTTCCTTTAAAAATGAACAAATTCTCAAATACACAACATGGTTAAAAAGACTTCCATATAAGCTTAAACAATTATAACAAACCAACAATTCCATCAATTCTTCAAGCGACACATATATAATCATCAATCATCAAATTCAATATAAATTCCCCCAACACTTGTAACAATTATATCCGAGGATCCCATAATTATATTCGAATAAAACACCTTAACTAAATTTTCATAGTATTGCTCCTTAATAACTAAAACATTTTTCCAGCCCATAGCAATGAGAAAATAACTAAGAGATTTGTGACAAATTTCTAAATTCTTCCAATTACGAAGATTAACAAAATAGGGAGCGATAACCGACCTCAATATAAAATTATCGTGAAACCGTTTCCGAAGAGGCAGATGCGGAAAGTGGGTTGATATGAACTCCTTATTATCTTTATAATCATCCTTGCGTCTTGGCAACTTGTTTGCTCTTGGATTTTTCACCACCCACCATTGTTGGAACAAAAACAAGCTTAAAGATCCAATTTCGGGTTTACAAAAAATTGAGTGAAATGGATTTGTTTGAGCCAAGAAAATCGATCCTAAAGATGAATGAAGCTAATATATGATGTAGATTGAATAAAAAATGGGCAAAAGGAAGCTTGAAAATGAAGAGAGAGAAACGGGTAGAGTTAGGTTTTTGATTTTGGGTTTTGTGGAGAGTTGATGAAATGAAGTTTTGAGAACGAAAATTGAAGGAGTAATGGATGAATAATGAGTTGGATGATTGATTTTGGCAAGGGAACGAGAGAAAGATGAAGAAATATTAAGTGGAAATGGAGGGGATATGTTCGGCTTTGAGAGAGAATGGACAGAGGTTGAAGAACACATGAAAAAGAAGGGGAAAATCTCTTAAACCCGTGACCAAGTGGCTAGCCGCCTGGTTTCTGCTCCTCTGCACCAATTTGCTGCTCGGCTGAAATTTGAACAATCCCGAGACCATTTTGTGATCTCGAAACATCTCAAGAGCCAATTTAATGCATGAATCATGATTTTAAACATCCAAAAAATCATAAAACTCAAATTTATGACATATTCATCATGCATATCCATCACAATTATGAGATACAATAACACTTTATGGTTGAAATTATAAACATTTAAGACATGATTAATTCACACATATAATTCATCCATCATGTATATATTTTATGCAATCATGAAACATATAAGCATTCAAAGATTAATAATTCAAGCACATTACTCATTTATCATACTTAGGCATTACATAATCATTAAAATCAAACAAATCCATCATGATAAAGCACTCAATGTTAAATACAATGATAATTCAATTATGTAAATATACAAGCATACTTTCACAAATTCAAGCTACTATCCATTTTTCATGATCTACTCAATATAGTAAATAGGCAAAATAAACTTATCCACTTCATGTTAATGCACTTAATGTTATGATACCAAATGAATTATTAGATACTTACTAAGATTAAAAGACCATCACTTATAATCAATAAGGCAATAATTGTTACCAAAACAATTAAATCATATTGTCTCATCATTTTTGCTTACACCATGATCAAGTGATTATCCTCATAAGCTTTTATCAAGGAACTCTCTATCATTCCTTGATTGTGGTACCTATAAAAAAAATATTCAAGTTGTGCATTTTGGTACCCAAATACTCTTGGGTCCTTGAGTGTTAGATTTGGTTCCTTTTGGAACCCAAATACACTTAACTCCATAATATACATTTCTCTTAATTGGACATCTAAAACTCATATGACCATTTCATGACCATTTCCATTACAATAATGACAAACCATCTTATGATCACTTGTGAAGGTAGCCTTAACAAAATAATTTTTATAATATTTTTGTTTCAAGTTAGGCTTATACCCAAGTCCTCCTTTCTCAAACACACATTTTTTAGTGCTTAGTAATTTTTCTAAGTTCTTTTGACCACTTGTGAATTTTAACACAATTTCGTTGAGCTCATTACTCTTTTGTTTAAGCACTTCATTTTCTTTCATCAATTCATCAACATGTGATTTTTCATGCTCATATGAAATACTTTGTTTACCTTTAATTGATGCAATTCTATCATGCAACATTTTATTATCCAACTCTAGTCCTTTAATTTTTTTCATTTAATAAATCATTACATTTTTGTAAAGCATCCTTTTCATTTTTTAAGTCATCTACGTATGATTCTAGATGCTCATGTGAGGTGCTAGGTTTCTCATTTGATAATGCAACTCGATCACTCAATGTTTTATTCTCTAATTCTAGGCATGTAATCTTTGCACTTAGAGATTCATTCTCATTTGTGAGCTTTACCATTTTCTTTTTAAGACATGCATTCTTTTTACCAATTTTTATCCAATTATCATGCAATTCTTTAAAAGCATCATATAATTCATCATAAGTAGAAAGATCATTTACTTCATCAAGTTCATCATCCGATTCATCTCCAATTGCCATAAGAGCTAGATTTGTCATTTCTTGATGCTCTTCATCATCACTTATTTCCTAATCGCTATCATCTCATGTGGCTACCATTGCTTTCTTCTTGAGCTTGTTGAGAAGAGGGCATTCCGTTCTTATATGACTAGGCTTCTTGCACTCATAACATTTGATTACTTCATTTTTCTCCTTTCGGTTATTGAGGTCTCTAAATTTTCTTCGCTCACCAGATTTCTTAAAAAGTTTTCTAAACCTCCTAGCCAGCATATCCATCTCCTCCTCATCCAGCTCACTTTCCTCATCACTCTCATGTTTCGAGGCTTTGAGAGCAATGCTTTTCTTTTTCTCCTCATTGCCTCTTTTGGCTGCCAAATCTTCCTCATAAAAAATAAGAGAACCAATTAAATCATCAATAGGTAAAATATTTAAATCTTTAGCTTCCTCAATGGCAGTCCTTTTTTGTCTCCATTCCTTAGGTAGCGACCTAATGATTTTCTTAACTTTCTCGCTATTTAAAAAGGTCTTTCCTAGGGCTCCTAGAGTGTTCACTATGTCCGTAAATCTAGTATACATAGAATACACACTCTCATTTTGTTCCATTTGAAATAATTCATATTGTCGAGTGTACCTACTAATTTTAGACTCTTTCACTTGATTCGTGCCTTCATAAACAACTTCAAGTTTGTGCCAAATTTCATTAGCACTTTCACAACTAGATACTCTATGAAACTCTTTCTTATCTAGTGCACAAAACAAGGCATTCATAGTTTTGGAGTTTAGAGAAGCTTTTTTCTTTTCCAATTCATTCCATTCCCGTGAAGGTTTTGGAATATCTTCCCCAACTTCGTTTTTAGTCAAAGGCATAAATGGACCATCACAAACAATTTCCCAAATTTCATAATCTAAAGCTTGTAAATAAATTCTCATCCTAGTTTTCCAATATGGGTAGTCATTACCGTCAAAGAACAGTGGTCTAATTGTGGATTGTCCTTCCCTAAAGGTTGAGTCATTATGGGTTGCCAGGAATCTTTAACTCTAGACGGTTAAGTCTACATAAGAGCACCTTACTCTGATACCAAATGAAATGCAAGTTATGCAACCCAAGAGGGGGGTGAATTGGGATTTTAAAATTTATGCAATAAAATTTGCACAACAATTTAATTTATTGCCTTAATCAAATAAAAAACAATAAATTCAATCAAGCACAATTAGGGATGATAATTTTTCCTGTTGGGATGGGATCCTGCGGGATCCCATCCCGTTTATGATGGGATTGGGATATATTTTTTCATCCCAAATTAAAATGGGATGGGATAAGGATAAAATAAATCCCGCTTTTATTTATGGGACGGGAGGAAGACCAATTATAAAATCTCGTCCTGTCCTGTATATCTCGTTAATATTATAATTTAAAATAAAAGTGAAAAAGTCACAAATAAAATTAATAATTTATAGCAATAATTGACCGTCTAACGCCCCTTGCCCTCACCAAAAAAATTTTACTTCGCCATAAAAGTTCCCAAGCAGCCACCCACGACTTGCCCATTGCGCCTCTGTTAGCAATTCATCCACAAAATTCTCGCTTTTCAGCCTCTACACCGTAAGTTAACATTTATAATTTGGCTTTTTTTGTTTTTGTTGTTCATAGTTTTGTGTTCTTTCCATATAATTGATATTTGTTAAATATTATTATATTATATACGACAATCTAGTTGAACTGTTGAAGTTGTTATATTAGAATGATTATTATATTTGTTTAAGTAGTAATTCAATTTTAAAATAAAGGTTCTTGTGGTCCCATATTATTATTACTTTTTTTTATATGGTTTGATGTTTGTAAAAGGTTAATTTATATTTAATTCATTTATTTGAGTTTTGGATTGTTGTTTTCTTTTTGCTTTAAAGGATGGCTTCTCCTCCAGTAGTAGACAATGAGAGTTTAGTTAATGATAATGTGCATGTTGTTGAAGAAAACACCAAAGACAATGATTTAACATCAAGATTAAGATCAGTGGTCTGGAAACATTTTGAAAGAAAGATAAAAAATGGGAAAATAAGAGCCTTTTGTAAGCACTACAGTAAAGACTGTGTTGGAGTTCCTAGAGATGGAACAAAACACTTGAACGATCACATGAAAATATGCCCTCGGCATAATCAAATTGAGATAACACATTATTCAAATAAGTTAAAAATAGATGAGGATGATCAGGAAATGTGAAGGTAGAGACTTATTCTTTTGATCCTAGTGTCACTAGGGTATTTATTGCACGTATGATCATTATGCATGAGTACCCATTAAGTTGCGTTGAGTAAGAATGGTTTAGAAAAGTGTTGTCTTCTTTAAACCCAATGTGGAAAAACATATCTCGCAATACTATAAAAAGTGATATTATGGAGCTATATGAGATGGAAAAGGCTAAGGTTGTGAGTTTAATAAAGAGTAACAGTAGTAAAGTTGCAATCACAACCGACATGTGGACTTGTAGCTCCCAAACAAAAGGGTACATGACTATTACAACACACTTTATTGATGATTCTTAGACCTTACGGAGTCAAATTTTGAGGTACTATGTTTAATTCTAATTAACATTGAAATATTTAGTGCATTATATTTATTAATTGAATATATTTGTAATTAATTGTATTTTTTCTATGTAAGTTTATTCATGTGCAAGCTTAACATACTTCTCAAGTACTTTGTGATGTACTATTGAGATGTTTAATGGATCTTAATCTTGAGCGTAAGTTATCTGCATTAACTGTTGATAATTGCACTACTAATGATCGAATGATTCAACTTCTATTAGATAAACTTGATAAAAAATGATTTACTTATGGGTGGCAAGTTGTTTCATATGCGATGTACTGCTCACATTTTAAACTTGATTGTCAAAGAGGGGTTAAGTGTTATTAGTGAGGGTGTTGCTAATATTCGTGCTAGTGTTGCATTTTGGACAGTTACCCCTCAAAGAAGGGAAAAATTTAAAGAGATTTCTCGTAGGTTGAATATTCCATGTAGTAAGGAGTTAGTTCTTGATTGCATCACTAGATGGAACTCTACTTATCTCATGATTTCTGTTGCCCTGGAGTATAAAAATGTCTTTTATAGATTGCATCAATTCAAGGCACAATATAGGTGTTTGCCAAGTGAAAGTGAATGGGAGTTAGCTCGTATATTGTCAAATAATTTGAAATCGTTTTATAATGTGACTGAAGTATTTTTTGGAACTAAGTACCCCACATCCAATTTGTTTTCATTCATATTTGTGAGATTAGATTATCATTAGGTAGTTGGCTTACATGTGAGCATGATGAAGTTAGACAAATGGCAATTAACATGATTGACAAATTTGAAAAATATTGGAAAGATGTTAATGGGGTATTAACCGTGGCAACAGTGTTGGATCCTAGATATAAAATGAAATTGATTGAGTTCTACTTTCCATTGTTATATGGTGATGAATCAAATATTCATATTGAGAGAGTTCAGATGTTTTTTAAGGAATTAATAAAGGAGTATGAATTTAAGGCCAAATTATCTATAAGCAGTCCTAGCGCGGGTGCTTTTAGTTCTAGTATAGGAGAGTCCTTAATCGTTATGTCCCATGTTGAGGGACAACTTTCAAGTAGGTATGATAATTTTTTGAAAGCCAATATGGTTGAGAACCGTAAGACTGAGCTTGAGTCATATTTAGGTGAATATGTCTTGATTACCAAGGACAAAAATTTTGATATTTTGGGTTGGTGGAAAATAAATGCAATACAATATCCTTTGTTATCTACTATTACTAAGGATATACTAGCAATCCCAGTGTCAACAGTTGCTTCCGAGTAAGCTTTTAGCACAGGTGGTAGAGTAGTTAGCCCACATCATAATAGACTACACTCACAAACAGTGGAGGCATTTATGTGTACTCAAAGTTGGTTGAATGCTTACACAAGAGGTAATTTATTTTATTGTAATTTATGCATATTTTAAATCTTCAAACTTTTTTATTTTCTTTTCTAGTTTTTTTTTTGTTTTCTAAGACAATGGGCATACAACTTCTAATGAAAATCCTACATTTGCAGATGAAGAAAAAGTTGATACAGAGATTGAAGAGGTAGCCAATTTTATGAATAATTTTGAACATTAATGATTAATTATTATGTAATTATCAAAATATTAGTCTTACACTAACCTGTCTTTATTAAATTCATGTAGGTTTATACAGAAATTTGAAAGTACGGTCTTGAAAGTGTGGTTAGAGTATGAAGTTTTCTAGTCTAATGAAGTGGGAACTAGAATTGAAGTAAACTTTTGGAAGATTATGTTAATTTTTAACTTTAGCTTGAACTTTGGAACTTAAATTGATTTGGATTAGCTTCGGAACTTTGAATTTTTTGTTTCTTTATTTGCTATATATTGATTTATGACGATCCTAAAAAGAAAAAATTAAAATTTATTTATTTACATTTGGGACTATTCGGGATAATGGGATGGGACGGGATATTTAATGGGATAGGATTGGGATAAATTTTTGTCCCAAAAAAAATAAAGGGACGAGAATGAGACTTTTTTTAGTCCCAATTCAATATACAGGACATGACTGACATTGACAAATCCCGTCCCATCCCATCCCATTGCCAACCCTCACAATATTAAAAGAGTAAGGGAAGAGAAAACAAACACAAGGATTTTTACGTGGTTCGGCTAGCCCCGCCTACGTCCGCGCCTCCAAGCTCACTCGGCTTGAGGATTTCACTATCCAAGCCTCCCAAGGATTCAAATGTTTACAATTTACTTTCAAGGTGTCAATGGAGCTTTACAACAAGAGATTATATCCCCAATCTCTTCACCCCAAGTGTTTCTCACACTTGTACACTCACAATTTGATGAGAGATGAAAATTACAATAATGAAACTCTCTTTAAGAGTGGATATGCAAATAATAGCTCAATAATGATTCAATCTATGATGATTTGCGTTTTGGAAGCTCAATATATGTTGTATAATCTTATATTTGCTTGCATAGTTCTTAGAATGAAGTTTGAGTTGAGTTTTTATAGTTAAAGTCTGAAAACTAGCCGTTATAGGTAAATTCCTGCGCCCAAACAGTTAGCCGCTTGATTTATCCAGCTAGCCGCTTATGACCATTGATATTACTATTATTTTTGAATTTGCTATAGTAACACTGTTCACTAAAATTATACCTTAGTCCAAAACTTTTTATAATTATACTACGTCCCAAAATGTCATAAAACTTTACAAATAGGTCCAATTTTAGAATTTCCTAAGAATAGTTGTCTTTCCCAAACTTTTTGAAATTATGATATGACCCCAAAGATATTATTATGTCGCAAAAAGATCATTTTCAACATAATACCCATATTTTTCAAAGTTCTCAAATCCTTTCACTTTAGCCTAAAATATTGAAAATATGAGATTTCCTTAGGTAGTTAGCTGCTAGCCTCAGGCGGTTAGCCGCTTCCTCTCTGTCCAATTTTGGATTTCAAGTGTTTAGATTACATCGGGTCCTCAAACTTTCATAAATTATAGTATGGCCCAAAACGTTTTAAATCTTTGCAAATAAGTCCAACTTTGAAATTCAAAATAATATTTATCAAATTCAAATATTACAAAACTTTTTCATTTTAATTAAATCATACTGGCTTTACAGGATTTTTCGCAATAATTTGTCCATTGAGCCTTAAACTTTATTCTTGATTTCGCCGTTGTCCGTTGAGTATGTTCAATCTTAATTTCACTTGATTTACTTACATAAGTATTATCCTTAAAAAACTAGTAAAAATGTGAAATACAATATTTATTATTTTTACTTAAGACACATGTTTGTTATCATCAAAATTACATTATGTGTAGCCCTTTAGGCTAACACATTGAGTTGGACATACATTTCATTAGAGACAAAGTTGTGGGTAAGCAAATTCAAGTTTGTTTTATACTAAGTGCAGACCAAACATCTAATTTGTTAACCAAAGCACATACTTTTAAATGGCTTCATTACTTGCATAGCAAGTTGAATGTTCATTCTAGACATTTTAACTTTAGGGAGGCTGCAAGTGAATCAGATGTTAGTTGAATGCAGAGCATATGGTGTAGCCAACAGTAGCAGATCAACTACTAAGCTAATGTGGCAGAATTAGCTATTTGGTTTAACTTGTATTAAGCAAAGCTCACTAACATAATAAAAAGCATTTATAACATAATTAGAAGCATGTAGAATTGAGCACTATAAATATGTAATGTGCTTTCATTTCAATTAATTAATTAGAATCTTCTACAAGTTTCTTCAAAATATTCTCTCTCATTTTACAGTGTTTCTTGTTACTTTCTTACTTGCCAAACATCATCCAATATTCTAATATTGTACAAGTCAAAATGTCAAACCAGTGCATGGTTTGAGCATTAATTGTTGACACGACTCGAGATATTACTCCCAAGTATAAGATTGTCTAGTTATAATATAACCCGGTGAATCCGGAGTCAAACTACAGGGAATTTAAAATCTAATTATCAATTTATTGGACAAAGAAAATTAATTGCAGTAAAAGAAATCACTAGAAAAAAATTAAAAATATGCTAAGGTTACGGGATCCACTCTTAATATTCAAACTATAATTTTAATACTCTCTCATTTATATTTTTTTCTCACTTTTACCATTTAATTATTATATCATTTAATTCTATGCGTGTGGATAAATCCATTAGGATTCTGCTCTCCATTGTTGTAGTGTTAGATTATGAAATTTGGCAAATGGATGTCAAGACTGCTTTTCTTAACAGGCATTTATATTCTCCTAATTGGAAACGATAATAGGAGTATTAACTACAATAAAGAGTTGGTTAGCAAAACAATTTGATATGAAAGACCTGGGAGATGCAAGTTATATTCTTGGTATCAAGTTACTATGAGACCGGAAGAATAAAACTTTAGTCTTGTCTTAAGCGGTCTATATCGATAAGATATTGGCTAGATTTAGCATGAAAAATTCTAAGACTGGTTTATTACCATTCAGACATGGAATTACATTCTCTAAGGATCAATCACCTAAAACATCTGAAGAGATAGAGAGAATGAGGCGAGTTCCCTATGCAGAAGTTGTGGGAAGTCTCATGTATGCCATGATTTGCACTAGGCCAGACATTTGTTTTGTGGTAGGGATGGTTAATAGATATCAATCTAATCCTGGACCTGAACACTGGACTGCGGTCAAGCATATAATAAAGTATCTGAAAAAAACTAAAAATTATATGCTTGTGTATTCTGGTGATGAACTCATTCCAGTGGGTTATACTGATTATGACTTTATGTCAAATAAGGATTCTAGAAAATCAACTTCCGGCTATGTGTTTACATTGGGAAGTGGAGCTATTAGTTGGAGGAGTGTGAAACAATCTTGTATCGTAGACTCCACAACTGAAGATGAATATGTGGCTACATCCGAAGCTGCAAAAGAAGCTGTATGGCTTCGCAAGTTCCTACAAGATCTTGAGGTGGTACCTGCTGTAACTGCACCCCTTAAAAACTATTGTGCGATAATAGTGGTGCGGTAGCTCAATTTAAGGAACTAAGGAACCATAAGAAACAAAAAATATTGAGAGGAAGTATTATCTTATAAGGGATATAGTGCAAAGAGGTGATGTGGAGGTTACTCAGATTGCGTCACAGCAAAACTTGGCAGATCCTTTTACTAAGGCCATACCTGGGAAACCTTTTAACTTGCACTTAGAATCCATGGGCATGCGTGAGATGCCAAATATGCTTTGAGAGCTAGTCGGAGATTGTTGGGAAAATATGCTCTTTAAAAGCATATGCGTTTATTTAATTGTAATAAATAATTTTTCTGATTAATAAAATAAATGAGGTATTTTATTCAAATATCTTAATTGCATTAATATTTTTATTAAAGTCCATTTAATCATATTATATGTATTTATGTTATCACAATGTGAATTTAGAGAAAACATAAATACAAGTTATCTTATGATTAAATAATTTTAGTTCGCAGTTGATAAATAAAATTGGACACTTTATTTAGGTATAGACTATAATAAATTCATTGAATGATTTCTCTTAATCATGTATGAATTTATTGATGTAGTACGACTATATTGATCATGATCACATATGAGATTTAATTAACTTTGTAATAACTGTCAGACTTATTAAATCTCATAGGCATTGATTTTACTGTAATCTTAATTTTGAGTTAATTATAATTTCATGATTGTAATTGTTATTCCATTTGAGTTACTAATGGGCACAACACATACTTGTGGTCAAGATTACCCGGTATCTTGGTGGGAGCAATTATGAGTATTGGAGTTATGGATTAATAATATAGAATTTGTACAACATATCTCTTGATGGGTTTTCAGCACTTGATCATAAAATTCTCTGGCCAAAGTGTGTCAACATATTTAGTATGGTGAAAATGATCATTAGAGAAAACCAGTAAATATCAAGGAACAAGATGTAATTAAATTGATTGAACAGTTGAGATATCGATTTAATTA
Source organism: Citrus trifoliata (assembly GCA_018350135.1). Lineage (NCBI taxonomy): Eukaryota > Viridiplantae > Streptophyta > Magnoliopsida > Sapindales > Rutaceae > Citrus > Citrus trifoliata. The sequence continues at coordinate 21,860 of VKKW01000412.1, read as the reverse complement.
ATGATGTTGTATAAAGGATTGTGCAGTAAAGAAATCAATGTGGTTTAGGATGAATTATTATTTGATCATACAATTATAGAGTTCAATTCCAATCTTTTAGTGGAGTAGATTTGGAATTAAATAATTAGGCTATTTTAATTACAGGCCTAATTGTTATAGCCACTATTGCATGTTCCCAAATGATCTCCGAGTTAGCTCATTTAATTGACTGCACCACTACTGGTTTAATAAGCAAGATAACTAGCTATTTGGGTCAAAAACCTAAATATATCAGTTAGTGGGAGGCTCCATTTAATTAGCTTGTGTGTAAGGGGCCTTATGTTATTTTACAAGGTGGGTCCCCTATGAAAAAACAAGTAACGTGAGTTTTGATTTTCATTATTTGGAGCGTAGGGTTTTCACTAAAGGGAGATATAAAAAGGCTTATTTTCTCTAAAGAAAAAAGAACAGCCCATTTATACAGATCAGAGAAAAAAATTTTTCTCTTAGTTATTGAGAGAAAAATTTTCTCTTACTAGTTGCTTTGGTAGTGATAAAGGCGCCCACACGTCAAGTGCAGATCGACCTTGAGTTATAACCTGAAAGATCATTGGTGACAATTCGTGATCTAACAAGCGTGGTGGTGACGGATCGTGATCTGCGAGGCTAAATTACTTCGACAAAAAAAACCAAATCGGATTTTCAAAATACGATTTCTAAATTACAAATTCTTATATATTATATGAAAACGATTTTAAAAGGTTTTATAAAAATTTAAAACTATATTTTTCTCCATCAGCAGGAAGTGCCTAGTGCTGTAGTTTTTCTAGATTGTATTTTCCTCTCATTTCTCTTGACAATTGAGCTGAAGTCCAAACAAATGTCATACCATCAGATTTCTAAACAAAATCTCTACTTAATAGCTAAGATATTTAGGATCTTGGTCTAATGAACTTGAGACCAACCTCCAAGTCCACATGAAAGTGCAGTTGCATACAAACATATGATGAACTAGTTGGTAAAATGTATCAAAACCTTGCCTGTCAGCCTAAATCTTAGGTACACAATCTTGTAAATATAATCAAGTTGGCTATCTTTTGTAAGATTTGCTGGCCCTGCAAAATAAAACAAATTAAAAATTGAGTTCTTAACTGATGTGCATGTGCTCCAGATAGGTTTCAGATATTTTATGAAGCTCAAATTTATTAGTTGTTTACTCGATTATTGAATCATTCAATGGTAGTTGCATGTCTCATTGATTGCTATTGATAATGCTTTAATTCTTTGTTGCTGTTTTTTTACTTTTTCTGCAGTTGTTAACTGCAGTTTCCTATTGTTTTCCTGCTATTTTCTACTATTTTAGTTGTTGTTTTATGTTGTTTTCTTGACGTTTCCTATGATTTTACCTGTTGTTTGCTGCTATTAGTGTCGATAGCTGCTGTTTTATCTAATGTTTGGTGTTGTTTTTCGCCACTTTTCTTCTTGTTGTTTTACAATATTTTCTTTCGTTATCCATTACCTGATTTTGTAGTGGGGACAAATTTATTAGGTACTAGGTTAATGGCAACATGTGTGACAATGGATCCAGTGACTCAAATGTATAGAATTCTTAAGCATACAAACCATAAATACCTTTTTCAAGTTGTTTAAATTGTGAAAAAATATGAAATTTGTTGTGGGTTTTTTTTAGACTATCGTTTACGTGAATACCTCTCAGGCAACTGGATATGTTGGTGTTTCTATAATAACAAGGTATGTATGTTCCATTCGGCTATATTTGTGCTCTTTGGTACATGGTTTGAGGAAATTAAAATAATCTTTGTTGATTATCCGCTAATAAATTTTGGTATGCGACATAATATTTAATGACCTATGTGATAATTAATATTGTGACATTGTGTTTGAAGCATCTAATTTTTGTTGATTGGTGCTATTCATTGTACGGTTTTTTAGAAATAAAATTTTAGTTGCAAGAGACTTCATCTAATTTTGATTTTGTAGCTACATTTCAATCCTATTCATGTAGTTGTGTAGCTTCGAACATCAATGGTGGTTTTTTAAATCTGGTAGCTAAAAAAGGAAGAACAATGTTGTGGCGAAGATTTTTTGTTAAATTAAAAGAATTTAAGTAAGTTAAATATATTGGTTCATCGAAGAAGGTAGGATTTTTTTCCTTACTGTTATATCATGATCCAGATCTACTGTATTTGAGATGGATTATACAAGCATAGGGAATTGACAATTGATCATTATAGGAGCATTTTAAACATGCCCAAGTTAGAAAGTAGAAGTCAGCATGCTCATTTTCGTTGTTGCATGTATATTGATGAAGTGTTGTTCATTAATTACTACGCTATCATTGTGGAAAGCATATACTGATGAAGTGTTGATTCAACTATGAATTGTTGTACTTATTTTATTTGATAACTGATAGCTGATAGTGTTGTAGATGGATTTGCTAATTATGATATATGAATTTGAATTATGAATTATGGTTTATGAATTATGAGATTGTGAGTGTATTGTAGAATATTAGTTATTTTTTAGCTGCTAATAATAACAATAATAACAATAATAATATATTCAATTCTAAAAAAAAATTAATATTGATAATTCAAATTTGGCACCAATAATATATTTTAATTTTAAAATTAATCTTAATAAATCTTGCCAAATAATATTTAAAATAAATTTAATTTCCTGCCAAATATATTTTAAAAAATTGTCAAAATTCCCTCTAGATTTAATAAAGTTAAAAAAAATTAAATAATTTTATTATTTCTAGACTAATTAATTAAATGACATCTTTGTATGACATATAATAGTCATGCATTAAAAATGTTTATGATATAAACTAGTCATGTGCGAAATTTTTTTATTAAAATAATTATGACACAATTGTGACAGATAATAAGTCATGTATTAGATGATATATAAAAATTGTTATCTAATTTTCTTGACATTAGAATCAAGGACGGTTGTTCAACCGTCATGCTCTATAGCACATGATGGGTAAAAACCGTCATAAAATCCTTTTTTTCTAATAGTGTGTGTAAATGTCTACTTTGATCTAATGTCATAAATTTGGCAAAATCATTCATTACCATCCAATTGTACTTTTTGGATGTCATCTTTCCACCTTATTTTAATTTAAACTCATCAGTAGTCTTTGAATCCTATACATTTTTAGAAAAACTTTTTTTTAAACAGGAATATATGAGATGATATATACCTTCACTCAACCTTCGAAAAAATTAATTCAAAATGTGCAATCCTAATTCCTACGACTGAAAAGAAATTCACAAGCATTGTTTTGGGGGGGGGGGGGGGGGGGGGGGGGGATGGATCCGGGGGGAAGAGTGATTGAATTCTTCCACATTTTCTTTTTCATTTATATGTGGGTTCCACGATGTAAAGTGCTTGACTTAAGTCATTTTATTCTTTAGCCGTGGGTGACAACAAATTCTATTCATACAATTCATGTCACGGATAGCATCTCATATCCGCGCAATTCACAATTTCCGGATATCCGCATGTATGCTTGTGTATACTTTTCAGTTTACATTCTATAAATGAGAAGCCGATAATACGTTGATTTTTTTTAATCTACAATTGTATTCAACAAAATGTCTTTCAATGATAGTAATCAAGAATTATAAAAGAAAATTTTATAATACAGTGATTAAAATTGTAGTATCAATGACATGATAAATATAAATTCTGTAAATTTCACATAAAACTAGTTAATGGAAGGTAAAATAAATATATTAGTATAAGAGTGGTAAATTTGTGTTTTAACATCACAAATAAAATAAAAAATTATAAAAATAATATAAAACATTAAATCAATATTAAAATTTCATTAAACAAAAAATAATTTATTTAATTAAATTAAACAAAGAAAAAATTCACTCATCAATTGAAAACAAAAAAAAAGTGAAATAAAAACAATTGGAATAAGTTTTATTGATTTGATTAACCATAAATTCTATATTATTCTAAGATATTCATACTTTTTTTTTTCATTTTCTATCATAGTATTATTTACTGCACAAGTCCATTAAGCAAAATTATTTTTGTTGATGTGGATCAAGGCAAAATAAAATAAAAAGATATCCTTATATTACTAGATATATATGATATATCAATAAAATTAGATCTAATTTTTTGTTTTATACATACTTCATTCAGCTTTTAACTATGCTTTTCACTTTTATTTAAAGATTATTTGGGGTTATTGCCGAGGAAGTTTTGAAGGATGTAAAATCACCTTATCTTATAAACAGCTTTGAAAAATATGAAAAGAATAGTTATTCAAATTTCAATTTTGAGAATAAATTTTATCCTTAATAATATTCACATTTATCATCACATGTGTTCAATAAACACAAAGCTTCGTTATTCAATTTAGAAACAAAATCAACAAATATATAAGGTGATCATTATTATAATGAGTTTTTATTTTATACTTGTAAATTTTTTAATAATTCTTATGTTAATTTACTTGTTTTACATTGAATTTACAAGTTTTATGTTTTAGTTAGCAAATTGATGTTTTATTTTATATTTAATGTTGATTACAAGTTTTGTGTTATATTAGGGTGTTTTTTTTCTAATGATACACCAATTTACTATTTTTGTGTTAATTTACTTATTTTACTTTCTATTTACAATTCTTATGTTTCATTTACATAATTTATATTTTATTTTACATTTGAAGTTGATTTACAAGTTTTATTTACATTTGTAAGTTTTTATTTTGTTTAGTAATAATACTCAAATTTACCACTCCTATATTAATTTACTTATTTAATCTTTGTTTTACAAGTCTTATGCTCCATTTTCACAATTTTATGTTTTGTTTTATACTTAATGTTGATTTATAAGTTTTATGCTACATTTATAAGTTTTTTTATTTACAAATATACACCAATTTATCACTCCTATGTTAATTTGCTTATTTACATTTAATGTTGATTTACAAGTTTTATATTAAATTTACATGTCATATGTTTCATTTACATAATTCATGTTTACATACGGTATTGATATCGTGATTTTAATCATGGCATTATAGAATAACCCTAAAATTGAGAGGAAAACTAATTTTTTTAAACAAGAGTTTTCCAAATTAATGACAGCTTATAATTATGCAAGTAATATAGTTTTCATTGATTTAACTATTCCATTTATAGATTTACAGGAGAGAGGAAAGAGAAAATTGGAATAGGAGAAAAAATAAAATTAAACATTAAAAAAGAAGAGAGAAAAATATTAATGAAGTTAGAAATTCTTATCATCTAATGTTAACACTTCATTCTTATTTCCATTTTGCAACACTCAATCATCTGACGTTATTATTATTGTTGTTGTTGTTGTTGTTGTTAGTACTACTACCACCATCTTCTTTACCAACCCTCGGATAAATTCATACTGAATGATCTTTTGGCCCTGTCCATCTTCATTCAAAGCACATTTAAACCTCTCTATCATAGTTTTAGCCAAAAGTTTCAACACACTTATCCTTAGCAAAATGAATTTAGATTTAGTGTTGAACTGAGTTTTTTACTAATTCTTTAAAAAGATACAATTAGTAGTTATTAAATAAGAATATAAAACTAATTAAATCTTAAATCTTAATTATGTATTGTTATACATGCATGTGAGGCAGCTCATGTCAACATTAGATCCAAATCCATGGCAAATAACTCTCCAAATCCATCATTTTCTATGACAAAGTAATCAAATTATATATTAATTTAATGTTTCATTAACTTAATTTTATGTCAAGTTATATTCTTTTATGTAAATTTTTATCTTAATTTTAATATTTTGTTGTTTTAGGTATAATTTAGGATTAGAGAGGAGTTAAATCATACCATTTAGAAAGAAATCTAATTGAAAGAATCAGAAAGGGAAAAAATAAAGAAATTTAATTGAAACAAATCAAGAAAGATTTACCATCATGCATGCAATCACGTGGGGGAGGGGGGAGGCATTTAAGATTTAGTTGACAAATATGCCATGTACGTGAACTTGGGCTTTTGAATTTGCAATATAATGGCCTAAGAACTTAAAGGTTGCTTGGCTTACTTTTGTGAGTTTGTCTTTTTAATCCTTTTGGATTAAGGATTTAAAGGTCACCGATTGAGCATTACAAAAAGAAAAAAAAAAACAGGGCAAAAGCCGAAGTAGCCTCACGAATAGAATCAGGTAGAAGCACCCGCAAGACATCCAGAGAGAAGCCAGATTACTTCCTGAGTTTTTCTTTTCCTCTTATCTATTGCTGTGCTTGAATGTTCCCTATAATGTTTATGAATTCTTTTTATATTCAAATGAAATAATTTTTTGCTAGGGCTACAATGTAGCCTAACTATGAAATTTAATTCCACAAATCTATGTTATTTTTAGTTTATTATTCCATTATTAGGTGTTCATTATTGTGTTTAATGCTTTTAAATATATGGCCAACATTTGAATGATTTGATGATACATAATGAGAGCAAGAGGAGATTTATGTATTTTTCTTATATATAATGGATGCTATGAATTGAACGAAAGACAGAGATGTGCCAAGCAATTCGTACAGTTTTATCTAAGAATTTCCATAGAACTTAATGAATTTTTACATATTTAAATTCACTTAGAGATATAGTTAGTTAATATATGAGGGTATTTTTTATATTATTCAAGATAAGATATTGAATAGATTAGGGAAATTCACTATCAATATGCATGATAATCTTTAATAATATCGATGGAGAATTAAATTGGATTGGTTATAGGGAAATCATATGTCCTAATGTCTAAATCTCTTGGTGATTTTTATTACTCCTTGCATCTTTATTTAAATTTTAGTTATGTTCTTTTATCTACTTTTTAATCGAAATTCACTTATTCAGTTATTCAAATAGGATAGGGTTAGAATAATTGAAGTAACTAATAGATTATACAATCTCTATGGGACGATACTCTACTCTTCATTATATTACTCGAGTTGATTACTACACTTGCTAATACGCAACAAGTTTTTGGCTCCGTTGTTGGGGATTGTTTGGATTAGTATCGATACCCACTAACCATAGTTTAATTTCAATTTTATTTTTATTTTTATTGTTTTTATTTTATTTTTATTTTTTTGTTTTATTTTATAAGACATTCAAGAAGTTTTGATTTATTGCCTTTTGATGCAGAAATTGAACGTACCTATAAAAGGCTCAACAGGATAAGAAGAGAAGCTTTGCAGGAATAACAACTAATTATGGCTGAAAAAATAATACAAGAAAATAGAGATGCAAGACTTTTACGAGATTATGTTGTGCCTACAATTAGTGGTACTCGCTCAAGCATTGCACGTTGTGTCGTTCAAGCCAATAATTTTGGGATAATCCAGATGATTCAGATGTTAGTACAATTTGTTGCACTATTAATTCTGCTCTAAGTATCTATTCACAAAGGTAAATGTAAAACCAAGACTGTTCCATTGGGTGCTTTTACTATAAAAATTTGATTTAGAGATTTAAGACAAAATGGATTTGAAACTTTGGTGGTGGATTATGTTGTGCAAATTTTATTGAACTCGTAAGTGCACGAATCTATTGTAGAATAGATTAATGGTGACGAGTATCGATCCCACGAGGAGGTGGATTTTAATTATATGTAGAATTAATTTTGTATGAGGGTGGTTGGATTTGTGGTGGAAGTGATTTAAATTATCCTAAAATTTGAATTAAAATGGCGAGAATAAATTAAAGAGAAAACTATTATGATTGAAGCGCTTGGGTATCTAGATCCGTATAAACATGCACCATGGGCTAAATATTCTTTATTAGTGCCAATTAAATCATGAGGGGGGAATCCACACCTCATGAACCACACTCTAATCAATATGGTGCTAAGAGCTTATCGTGCCAAATAATAATAATCTTGTACTAGGGAGCCGGTGAAACCAGGGCGGTATCTAGACAAGATTATTATTATTTGTCGATGAGAAGTCAAAACATCCACAAAAACTAGAGGGGAAGAGAAAATAAATTTATCAAATATAGCACATGATACATGTTGAGACTTCACCTTCAACCCAAGTTTGAAAGAAAATTAGCTACTCATAATTGAACTAGGGATAAAATGAGAATTTATTAAAATAAATAGAAAATACAAGATGGAGAAGGAATTACAGAAAATGGAGTCCAAAAATAGATTCACAGATGCCAAATTAGGGGGGAGGCCCCCTTTTTATAGATACATTGAGTAAATCATGGTCATCGGATTAAAAACAGTTTGGACACTCAGGATTGCGCCACGTCATCAGTCAACAATACGCGGTTTGACCACGCGGTTTGAACAGTAACTCGGTTTGGTTGAAAATAATCTTATGTATATGCATCAACCGTACGCGCGATTTTTAATCCACTAATATACTGCCACATCACCAATCAACAGTGCATAAGAATTTTCTCCAATGGAATCGTGACACCTCATCAGTCAATGCCACATCATCGGTCAATGTCACGTCATCAGTCCGTCTATGTGAACAGTGTCGTGAATAGTAATGTAGACAATACCGTGCATGTGAATAGTACCTTACATGTGAACAGTGACATTTTTCCTTTTATGCTCCTCTTAAGGTTTTCAACTGTCCTGAGTTCAAAAGTGATGTCCGTTTTACTGTTTGATTTCTCGTTCATTTTGAAATGACCATGATGCCCCTAAAATACATTAAATACTTAATTAAAATAAAACACACATAATTAAGTCACAAGAAGCTTAAATACATAAAAGTAAGGGTGTTAGTAAAACTTAAAGTGTAAAATGACGATTTTATCCTTTATAAATATACATTTTCTAATGCTCAACACACTCCCTAACCAACTTATTGCTAGTTCCTAGCAAATAAAACGAAATAAAATTCAAATCCAAAATGACTTTTTTTTTAACAATCATGTTTATTCAATTAGACTAATGATAATAATAAAATAAAAGTATAAGTATTATCTCTAGTCTAAAGAAACATCACACCCACATCAACCATCCACATGAATCAGCCCAGTAGACTTTGTCACAGCTACTTTCAAGAATGACATGTCAAACCCCAAAATCTTACTAGAAGTAGTGACACTCTCACAAGAAAATTAAACCCAAAAAATAGTTACTGCAATGAATGGTAATTGAGAGAAAATAATAAGGAAGTAATATCACATGCTCTCAGCATGATGAAAGAAATATGCCCATAGTTTAGAAACAATACGATCTCAAATCAAATAAAATGGTAGTCAACCCAATTAATTTATTTTTTTATTTATTTTTCTTTTTTTTATATGTATCACTACATCTTTTTAGCCCATTTAACTAGCTTTTACTTCAGACTATAGTTCCCTAAAATCAAGGACTTTTTTTAGGACATAACATAGGTTACGGATATGGCTAACAAAGGAAGGGAAATAAGCAAAACAAAGTGTATGTTTGAGAAAAATGTAGAGATATTTTTTTTTTGGAGTTGCAAGGTGGATTTCACCTATTATTGTTATTTTTTTTATTTTTTGAAACAAATTTTTTTTGTTTTTTTTTTGCTTTCGTTTGGCACAACTTCACTGAACAAAATAATTATTGACATTTTTCTCAAACATAAATAGGTAATGGAACTTGTAAGAGATCGGGTAATACTCCAAATCAGAGTGAGTCAAGATGATAAGCTTGACAAAGAAATTTTTTTTTTTAAAGGGTCAAAAGGGTTAACTATGGATATTTCACAAAAGGGATAGTTAGAAAGGCTCAAACGGATCAAAGATGGCATTTCCATCATCTTTTAGGGCTCTAAATAATCTTCCATATCTACTAGTTAGATAGGATTCCAGATGGTAGCAACACAGATTTTTTTTTTAATTTTACAATTTTTTTAGGGGTTAACTCAAAAGAAATCTAGAGACCATGTATAAAATAATAAACTGCTAAGTTGTATGAAGAATGGGAAAAAGGAGTACACTCCAAGAAAAATGATAGGCTCAAAAACTCACTTGGTACTTATTATGATATGTTCATTCCTTCAAACAACTCATATGTGTCTCCGACATCAACATGTAGAGTAGCAAACATGGCATAACATCCTTTAAGATCAAAGATAATATAAATATTAAAATTTGAAATTCATCATGTCATCCAATGTTAAAACAAATCACACAAATTTTTTTTTTCAAACAACATTCTACCGCCCAACCAATTCTAAACATGAAAGAAAAATATGCATGCAGAAATGTGAAAATGATGTAGAAAAACTAATTAGAAAAGTTACACTTAAAATGATAGAAAAAGAAAATTTTTTCTTTTTTTTTTACTAAGAATATGTGTTTCTAGAGTCACTACACTCCATATTCAACCATCTTCGATTCAAAAATTTAAAAGTGTATATTTATAAAAGGAGAAATTAAAAAGAAGAAGAAAAGTGATTTTTTTTTAAACAAAGAAGATGCGTTTCTAGAGTCACTACACTCCATATTCAGCCATCTTCAACATAAAAAGTTAGTAACAATTAGTTTCTACAACAAAAAATAAGTAAAAACTTAACCAAGATTCCACAATTGTTGACTATTCCCTCCCTTCAACCAGAACGAAACTTGTCCTCAATGTTTGAAAGGAAAGAAGTAGAGTTTAGAAGACATCACCTAGGTGGTGCAACACAGAAGAAAATATTTACAAGCGGAGAGTTAAATCTAGTTTGTACTTCTTACTGCGGCTACTATTACCATTATTATTTGGATGCTCCAACACAAAGGTCCAGGGGTCTGGCTTTGGTCTATAAGCTTGTAACAAATCAAGTAGCTCATTAGCAGTGTGAGCACAAATAAAAAGCATTTTTACTGTGGAAGGAATGAAATAGTTTTTTATTGCATGATTAAGAAATGCGATAAAGCCATCCTAAAAGTTATTGACATTTAACAAACCGATGAGTTTCTGGTGAATGTGCAGATGGGCCCAAGATGCTAGTGTGATAAGTGCCTCTAGTGTTGCAATATCTCCCAGAAGGAAAATAAAAGCATCAGCATGATTAAGCATTTCATTATTCTTTTTCCATACCTGAGACGACTAACTCTTCTCTAGTCGGTGAGTCAGAAAAACTGCCCAAAAATTTTAGGACTTTAGGGATGATGCCTAACACTTGGTTTTCTCTGACAAAAGCAGCTTCTGAGACCAATTTTACTAATCCTCGGTTACCTCCTCCATACACCAAGTGTAATTTTCTCTCTGCTATACTTCGATCAAGATCTATGGCTGCCTCAACGAACTCTGTATGTTTGTCATACTTAAATCAAGAAAGCACACAAATGTTGTTGAATTGTCTATTGGGAATATCTGCCATTGGATACTTCTAAAAAACAATTTGTGAGTGCTTGACAAAAAATCATATTTAAAAATCTTAGTGATAGTGGGTCACAGCTGTGTATGAGGTAGCATGTCAGTGTCAATTAATGTGTAAAGTACATGGTTCGCGAGTTAAAAAGGAAACAGTAAAAAGTAAAAGAAACAATGATAAAATAAAATTATTAAAGACAATAATGCAAATGATAAAACAATAGTGAAATAATAGTGAAGTAAAATGATATTTACAGGTAATTGCGATTGTAGCTCACATCTTCCTCTGGTTTTATGTCTAGAAATGGCTTGAATGCCCTCTATGGGTCGAGGATAGACTTCCCATCTAGTTTTCTTATAAACTGGCAAACATGGTCGTTTATAGTCAAATTCTTGATACTATATCATGCATGTTCTTTTTGGAATAATACCCATAACTAGAGAATCGCTCCTTGCACATATCCACTGGGATACGTTTAAGAGACAAAAGGATATTATCCAATGACTCCTTATTCAAGCCATCCCTAATGAATTGAATCTTATCTTCCCTGTTATCAGACACCATTCGTAAAGAACATGGGTTTTTATTGCATCTTATTCTGGCACACTTATGACAAGCAACATAAATTCTTCGAGCTCTTCGTTTTCTTGCATAATTTTCTTTACCACAACCAGGCATGTATGTAATAAATTTTAGAGGTAACTCACCTACCAATCGTACTTTAGCCTTGATTAACCAACGGATGTGAGCAGGTATGTTATTCCTCATGAGCAATCGCATGCGTTCGGACCGAGCTTTATAGATTGTAATGAGGGAATTCTGAGGAAGTGAAGGGAACCGATTATGAAGCTTTGCTAGAATCTCGTTTCAGTCCATACTTTTGCCTTAGAATATCAGTTATTATGGGAAACTGAAGTAACCGACTTGATTATCACAGAGTACCGTTATCCAACATTTCACTGGGGTAACAAACTAAAGCACATAAACAAGAAAAACAAACTAAAACACATAAAGAAAATTACAATCGTCCTCTTATTGAATTTACCTCAAGTTCCAACTGGATGTGTAGACATTTCTCTCAATGTCTCTGAGTTGGCTTTCTAAATCCTCAACAAAGGATACTAACTCTGGTGGTGCAGAGCCCAAATACGATGTGTTTTACAAAATCAAATCTGTCTTTTAAGATGAGATTTTACACATTGAATTGGTTTAAGAATGTTCAGGAGGAACGGTTTAGCTATGGAACTCATGATTAAAAATGATAAGAGAACACTTAATGGTTAAACAAACACACTTATGCAAAATAATTTCAATTAGCAAAAGAATAATAAAAAGAAAGAAAGAAAAAAGAAAGAATCAAATCACCGAAAAGAAAGAAAAAAACTCAATTCAAATCTTGTGGGTCACTCAAATTTATTTTGGTGTCCTCTCCATGTGGTTGGTACTCTAGATATGTCTTTAATCTTTGATCATTAACTTTAAATGTGACACCGTTCTTTGGGTCCTTAATTTCAATTGCCCCAGGTAAAAAAACAGTATGAACAATAAAAGGGCCAGACCATCGAAAGCGTAACTGACCTGGGAATAGGTGCAAGCGAGAATTGAATAAAAGCACTTTCTGACCTGGAGTGAAAGATTTTCTCATAATTTACTTGTCATGGAAGACTTTCATTCGCTGCTTGTAAATTTTGGCATTTTTGTATGCATCATTGCGAATTTCTTCAAGTTTTGTCAGCTGTAATCTTCTTTTTGAGCTAGCTTGATGCATGTCAAAGTTGAATTTCTTGATGGCCCAATATGCACGATGCTCGAGTTCTACAAGTAGGTGGTAAACTTTTCCATACACTGGCCTGTAGGGTGATATCCCAATCGGGGTCTTAAAAGTCGTTTTATATGCCCATAATGCATCATCAAGTCTTAATGATCAATCTTTTATGTCTGGCCTCACCGTCTTTTCTAATATGTGCTTTATTTCTTGATTAGAGATCTCAACTTGGCCACTGATTTACGGATAATATGGGGTTGCCACTTTGTGAGTGATTGAATACTTTGTTAAAAGAGTTTTGAATGCTTTGTTACAAAAGTTGGCACCACCATCACTGATTATCGTTCGAGGGAATCTAAAGCGTGAAACAATGTTGCTTTTCAAAAATCCTATCACCACTTTGTGATCATTGGTTTTACATGGAATTACTTCTACCCATTTCGATATGTAGTCAACAGCAACCAATATGTATTGATGATCAAAAGAAGGGGAAAAGGGACCCGTGAAGTCGATACCCCATACATAAAAATCTCAACCACTAAAATTGGATTTAATAGCATCATGTTTCTTTGTGTAATGCTCCCATTCATTGACACCTATCACATGAAGAATAAAAAGTGTAAGTATCTCGAAATATAGTTGGCCAATAGAAACCACATTGTAAAACTTTAGTTGTTGTTTTCTTAGCACTGAAATGGCCTCCACAAGCTTGTTCATGGCAGAATTAAAAAATATTATAAATTTCATTTTCTAGGACACATCGTCTAATAATTTGATCTACACAATACTTGAACAAATACGGGTCATCCCAAAAGAAATTCTTTATTTCTGCAAGAAATTTGGCCTTATCTTGCTTAGTTTAATGCTCTGGAAGTTGACTTGTAACAATATAATTAACTATATCAGCGTACCAAGGTAATACTTCCACACTCATTAATTGTTCATCTGGGAATGACTCATTCAATATTAATAGCTCTATAATTGTATCAAAATGGAGATGACAGAGATGGTCCGCCACAATATTTTCTATGCCTTTCTTATCTTTAAATTCCAAGTCAAATTCTTACAAAAGTAACACCCAATGAATTAGTCTAGCTTTTGCATCTTCTTTGTGAGAAGATATTTAAGAGCAGAATGATCTATGAATATAATTATTTAGAACTAATGAGATAAGATTGAATTTTTTCCAATGCAAACACTACGGCTAGCATTTCTTTTTCAGTAGTTGAATAGTTCAACTGTGCATCATTCAATGTCATACTAGCATAGTAAATAACATGGAGAATTTGATTAACTCTTTATCCTAAAACTGCTCCTACTGCATAATCAGATGCATTACACATGAGCTCGAATGGTAAGCTCCAATTTGGGGGCTCCATGATGGGTGATGATGTCAACAACTACTTTAATTTTTCAAATGCCATAAGACATGAATCATCAAAGACAAAAGGTACATCCTTAGCAAGTTGATTGCATAAAGGTCTAGAAACTTTGTTAAAATCTTTAATGAAACGTCTATAAAAACCAGCATGCCCAAGGAAAGATCTTACTTCTCTGACTGTTTTGGGTGGAGGAAGATTAGAAATGAGATCCACCTTGAATTTGTCAACCTCAATACCTTGCTAGAAATGATGTGACCGAGAACAATACCTTGTTTTACCATAAAATGACACTTCTCCTAATTTAAGACTAAATTCTTCTCGATACATCTCTGCAGAACTAGTGTTAGATGATGTAAATATTGATCAAATGAGTCAGCAAAAACATAAAAGTCATCTATAAAGACTTTAAGAAATTGTTCAACCATATCAGAAAAATTGTTTAACATGCATCGTTAAAATGTAGCAGGTGTATTATATAATCTAAATGGCATCCTCCTATATGCAAATGTGCCAAAAGGACAAGTGAAAGTAGTTTTCTCTTGATCTTTTGGTGCTATGAGAATCTGATTATATCCTGAGTAGCCATCTAGAAAGCAATAAAATTCATGGCCTACTAATCTATCAAGCATTTAATCGATAAATGGTAAAGAAAAATGGTCTTTACGTGTGACAGAATTCAACTTTTTATAATCAATGAATACACGCCATCTTGTAGTTACTCTAGTGGGTATTAATTCATTATCAACATTCGTAACTACTGTGACTCCTGATTTTTTGGGGACAACTTGTACATGACTGACCTATGAACTATCAGAAATTGGGTAAATGATACATGTATCTAATAGCTTAAGGACTTCAGTTCTAACAACTTCTTTCATGTTAGGATTTAACGATGTTGTATTTTCCTAGTAGGTTAGCATTTTCATCAAGGTGAATGTAATGCATGCCAGTCTACTGGGTTTTATAACCTTTTAGGTCTGCTATGGTCTATCCTAATGCTCCTTTGTGCTCTTTTAACACATCCAACAACTTACCTTTTGTTTCGTCATTAAGGATGATGAGATGATTACCGACATAGTACTTTTTTCTCCCAAAAATGCATATTCCAATGTGTTGGGTAATAGTTTGAGCTCGAGTTTCGGTGGTGATTCTGATGATGGGATGAGTTTCTTCTCTGATGGTGCTAGTTGTACAACTCTTGACTTCCATTATTAATGTCCATGGATGGTGTTGAGTCAAAATAGGGCGTTGACCTCATCAATGATCTGTCAATATCAAAATCAAACCAAAATGAGTTAAACATGTTTGTAAAGGGTAATCACTAAGGTTTAAAAGAAAAGAGTCATCACTAATGCTTCAATAAATCCACATCAACAATTCCATCATCTGCATTATGAGGTTGTTGGCAATGTTGAAAATGTTTAGGCTCCATAGTCATGTTGCCGAAGGATAATTGCATATTTCTAGTCCTGCATTGAATGTGAGCATCCGCAGTTGCCAAGAAAGGTCGACCTAGAATAATGGGATGTGCTTTCTTGATCATGTATTAGTTGAGTTTCAATTACAATAAAATCAACAAGAAAATAAAACTTATCTACCTGAATAAGCAAGTCTTCCATAATACCACGAGGTATTTTCGTGGACCGATCTCCAAGTTGTAACACCACTGGAGTTGGGGTGTAAATCTCCCAGTCCAAGTTTCACAATACTAAATAAGGTAATAGATTTACACTAGCTCCAACAAAGCATTCTCAATGTGTTGGAGTATAGAAACTAATGTTTTCAGTTAAAAATACCTTCTTTTGACATGAATATTTCTCTTTAGTACAAATGTCTTTAAGAAACTTGGCATAAGACGACACTGTTTTTATAGCATTGAGTAAAGGGATGTTAACACTTACCTTTTGAAGATTTCAAGAATCTACCTGTGGATTTTCCCTTATTTCCTTTAGCTAACCTTTGAGGAAATGGAGGTTTGGGAACATTTTCTCGTGGTTGGTTTCTTCTTTCTCTTTCGATGGTGAGTCATCAACATTCACAGGTACAATTTGATTTCTTTTGTCATTGGCACTTCTCCACTTTATTGTCAATTATTTTCCCTTTTCGTAAGTGTTCAAGTCATGATACTTTAACCTTCCATGATGATGTTGGTGAACTGGTACTTGCTTCCACGTACTCCTTTAGGATTAGGCAAAAGTGACTGAAATTACCTTTCTCAACAGTCATTGCCAAGTCTGAATTGAAGAAGAACGCTTGTCCCACCACTTCTCGAGGCGTGAAACTTGATTGGGCTTGTGAGTTGAAGCCTGCTTTCATTTTCGTAGTCCATCAATGGTGCGGTTTTGTTGTTCAATCGTAAAGTGAGTAACATTCTTGAAATTTAGGAATGCATCCTCCCATGGTCTGGGTTGAGAGTAGTTATGGTTCTGATTGTATGATCTAAATGGTGGCTAAAAGGCTTGAGGAATTTGAGGCATTTGTTGCATTGAGCAGGAGCTGCTTGTCCATTCTATTGCAATCCTTGAGACCATGAAAAATTGGGATGGTCTCTCTATCTAGGGTTATATGTATTGAAGTATAGGTTGTAATTTGATGGTTTTCTCATTACACCTATGACATTGGCTTGATTTGAGTATGAGTCATAGTCATGTAGTTCTGTTGATTTAGCAGTCGATAACGATACTATTTGTTTAGAGAGACCTTCAGTTATCGCTTTGACTTTTTTAATTTTTGAACTTGACTCGCCAATCTGAACCTCATTCACTCCCTTAATTCTTCTAGTATTCCTAAGTGATCGACTTCGTTGTTGGGAATTATCCGCTTGTCGCTGGAAAAATTCCCAAATCTCTGATGCACTTTTTGACATTAGCTCTCCTTCACTTATTGCCATTATTCATTCTTACACATTCGACAATAATCCCTCCAAAAAGTATTGGCATTGATGTCATTTCTCGTACCCATGATGTGGACACTTCAAGAGTAGCCAATTGAATCGCTCTTATGTTTCGAAAAACTGCTCGTCCTCTCTCTGGGTAAACTCTGAGATTTTCCTGCGAATAGCATTAGTTTTATGCACTGGGAAGTATTTATTCAAAAATTTTGTTACCATTTGTTCCCATGATATGATGCTACTAACAGGCAAAGTATTTAGCCATGAACGAGCTCTATCCTTTAAAGAAAATGGGAATAATCTGAGTTTAACATCATCGTCTGAAAAATTCTCATATTTAAATGTTTGACAAACAGTATGAAAATCATTCAGATGATTATATAGGTCCTCATTTTCTAAGCCATAAAATGTTGGGAGACAATTTAGCACACTAGGTTTTAGTTCAAAACTCCTAGCAGCTACATTTGGGTATCTTATACATGATGTGCTCAAATTAGCTAAGGGACTAAAGTAGTCCTTAAATGGCCTCTCATGTGGTGCTTGTTGTTGTTGCAAATCTATTTTATTTTTATCATTAATGGTTTGTGTGCGCAATGTTTTTTCAAGTTCAATGTCTATAGACTCAAGATTAGGTAATAATGACCTTCGACCATGCATGCAATGAATAAAAAAATGAGAACAAAATTAATAAAATAAATAAGAATGAGAAATTACGATACTAACCTTATCACGTTGTTACAACCTTTCTATAAAAAAAACACACTTAAAAAAATATGTTAAATAAATTAATTAAAAATAAATTAATAAGATAAAAAAAATTACAAATAAAAATAAATTAAAAATTAAATTATAGAATTTTAAAGAAGAGAAAAAGAAAAGAAATTCTTAACTCTAAATGTATATTCACTTTTTTTAATAAGAAAACAAATGAAAGATAGTATTCACAAAAATTAATTATATGAATTAAAATAACTTAGCTCCCCGGCAACGACGCCAAAAACTTGTTGTGCAAATTTTATTGAACTTGCAAGTGCACGAATCTATTATAGAATGGATTAATGGTGACGAGTGTCGATCCCATGACGAGGTGGATTTTAATTATATGTAGAATTAATTTTGTATGAGGGTGGTTGGATTTGTGGTGGAAGTGATTTAAATTATCCTAAAATTTGAATTAAAATGGAGAGAATAAATTGAAGAGAAAACTATTATAATTGAAGCGCTTGGGTATTTGGATCCGTATCAACATGTACCATGGGCTAAATATTCTTTATTAGTGCCAATTAAATCATGAGGGAGGAATCCACACCTCATGAACCACACTCTAATCAATATGGTGCTAAGGGCTTATCGTGCCAAATAATAATGACCTTGTACTAGGGAGCCGGTGAAAGTAAGGCGGTATCTAGACAAGATTATTATTATTTGTCGACGAGAAGTCAAAACATCCACAAAAACTAGAGGGGAAGAGAAAATAATTTATCAAATAAAGCTTATGACACATGTTGAGACTTCACCTTTAACCCAAGGTTGAAAGAAAATTATCTACTCATAATTGAACTAGGGGCAAAATAAAAATTTATTAAAATACGTAGAAAATATAAGATGTAGAAGAAATTACAGAAAATAGAGTTCAAAAATAGATTCAGAGATGGCACATTAGAGGGGCAGGCCCCCTTTTATAGATACATTGAGTAAATCATGGCCATCAAATTAAAAACAGTTTGAATGCTCAGGATTGCGCCACTTCATCAATCAACAATACGCAGTTTGAACAGTCAACCGGTCTGAACAGTGACACGGATTGGTTGAAAATAATCCTGTGTATATGTATGTACCGTACGTGCGATTTTTGGTCCCCTGATATGCTGCCACGTCGCTAATCAACAATGCATAAGAATTTTCTCCAATGGAATCGTGAATCCCATCATCGGTCAATGCCACGTCATCGATCCGTCTATGTGAACAGTGTCGTGAACAGTAACGTAAACAATACCGTACATGTGAATAGTGACATTTTTCCTTTTATGCTCCTCTTAAGGTTTTCGACTATCCTAAGTTCAAAAGTGATGTCCGTTTTACCATTTAATTTCTCGTTCATTGTGAAATGACCATGATGGCCCTAAAATACATAAAATACTTAATTAAAATAAAACACACATAATTAAGTCACAAGAATCTTAAATATTAAAAGTAAGGGTGTTAGTAAAACTTGAAGTGTAAAATGATTTTCTCCTTTATAAATATATATTTTCTAACACTCAACAGATTACTTATTTCGATTAGAGCAAAGAGAACAAAACGATAATGTAGTGGTTTCAATTATCGAAGAATTTTCTAGTGAAAAGTTACTATTTCTTTAAACTTTTGAATGTAGAATTTTCTAATAAAAAGTTACTAGTTCTTTAAACTTTTGAATGTAGTGGTTTCAATTATCGAAGAATTTTCTAATGAAAAGTTACTAGTTCTTTAAACTTTTGATGCACCATGGTATGCAAATTTTGTAAATTATTTGGTGAGCATTATTGTTTCTTTTAATTTATCATATCAACAGAAGCAAAAATTCCTCTCATATGCCAAATCTTATTTTGGGAAGATCCATTCTTATATAAGTATTGTTTAAACCAAATCATTCAATGATGAGTCATAGAAGAAGAGATTAGATGCATTCTATAGCACTGTCACTCCTATGAGGTTGGTGGACACTTTGGTGTATCCAGAACTGCAGCAAAGGTGCTTCAAGCAAGTTTTTATTAGCCTGTCTTATTTAAAGATGCTTACATTTTTGTTGCTACTTGTGACTAATGTCGAAAAACTGGTAACATTTCAAGGAAGAATAAAATGTCGTTAAATAATATTCTTGTAGTAGAATTGTTTGATGTTTAAGGAATCGACTTCATGTGTCCATTTCCATCTTTCTTCAAGAATAAATATATTCTAGTGGCTATTGATTATATTTCTAAGTAGGTCGAAGCTGTTGCTTTGCCTTCAAATGATGTAAGGGTCGTTGTGAATTTTTTAAAGAAAAATATTTTCTCACAATTTGGCACTCCAAAAGCCACTATAAGTGATGGTGGGAAATATTTTTGCAATTGGCAAAGCCCTCTTGAACAAATATGGAGTTACACGTAGAGTTGCCACTCCTTACCATCCACAAATCAGTGGCCAAGTTGAAACCTTTAATTGGGAATTAAAGAGAATTTTGGAGAAAATTGTAAACGTGTCACAGAACAATTGGACAAAAAAACTAGACGATACACTCTAGGTTAATCAAACAATTTTAAAAACACCTATTGTTATGTCTCCTTATCATCCAGTATTTAGAAAAGCATGCCATCTACATGTTGAACTTAAGCATAGGGCATATTGGGCTATGAAGATTTTGAACTTTGACATGCAAGCTGCAAGAGAGAAGAGATTGTTGCAACTTAATGAAATAGATGAATTTCTCAACGCAACTTATGAGAATGCTCGAATCTATGAAGCCTGCACTAAAAAGTTGCATGACAAACATATCCTCAGACGTGAATTTTAGGTTGTTCAAAAGGTTTTATTATGTAATTCTGGACATTGACTCTTCCTTTGCAAGTTACGATTATGTTGGTCGAGCCCTTTTACAATAACACAAGTCTTTCTGTCTGGTGTGGGATACATTTCTCGTGATACAAACAGGTCAACAGTCATTGATTGAAACCCTTTTAGATGATTCATTTGATAAACACAAGATAGTTATTGGGCTGTCTAATTCTGAATAACGACCAAAGACAATCAATCTAATGACTATAAATTAACCGCTTCTTAGGAGGCAACCCAAGCTTTCAAAACTTCACTTATTATTATTTTTATTTTGTATTTTCATTTTTCCTTATTTCATTTGTTATTTTTTCTTTTACTTATTTTATTTTATCTAGGTTTCTGCATAAGTTTGAGGGTCGACGATCATCAACTTTGCACATGCCTTTCAACGACTCAACTATAAGTTCACATCTTCAAGTGCAAAACTGGGGAGTTTCTCTATTCCTTTTCTATCTATTTACATTAAGGACAATGTTGATTTTATGTTTGAGGGTGGGAATATTTGCTTTCATTTAAAATAAATAAATAAATAAAATTTTGTGTTGTTTGTATGTTGTTTTTCTAGCAATGATGAGTATATGGTTGAAAATGAATATGGTTCTCAGAAACGGATGAATATTGTCTTAGTTTATAATTGATTCTTGTATTAATTTCTCTTTCGTGATTATTTAAATATCCTGAACACTTATATGGATTCTTTCAGATTGTTTACCTCGATCCTACATTACTTGTGTTTACCCTGGCACCACAGTCAGAAATAGTTACTTATAACCCTTAAGAGTGAAGCTATCCTTTAATAATTTGGGTCTATGTACCATCAACATGTAAAGGATAATCTACCATGAAAAGAAGACTACCTTAAGGGGCAGAGGTAAAAGCTTCTTACTATATATAAGAAAAGCAAAAGCATGTGCTTTACGA